>QQSS02029334.1:0-19001 GCA_003687565.2 Craspedacusta sowerbii | reverse complement strand
GATAGATAGATAGATAGATAGATAGATAGATAGATAGATAGATAGATAGATAGATAGATAGATAGATAGATAGATCACGTGCCAGCGCAAGCACATGTACACATACGCACACACGCACATTCACAAGGACATACAGGCGCACAGACAAACTGACACACATACACGTAGACAGAAGCAGCCCCGCAAGTAAGATTATCTCTTTCCAATTATATCGATGCTCCAACCTAGGACACCTGCTTCTGGCTCAAAGATATTAAGCTTTAATTACAAGCACTCATAAAATTTCGTCAAAATCACCTGTGAAAGACTTCAATTCTCCTCTTTCAAATAGCAACCACTCATGTATGAAAGCTTCGGGTCACTCAATAATATTATTCATCCCACCAGCTAATATTATCACACGCAGCCGGCCCGCGGATATTATTGCTGAATATTGGTGGCTAGAAAACCTGAATATTATTGTGCTGGGTTCGGCGAAACAAGTGCATATTATTATTATTGAATAAAGCCGTGTGCGAAGGTTCTTTAGAGGAAAAAATTCTCAGCGGAGGGATTACGGATATTTAACGTTGAGAAGGCAAGGGGATTCTGAGGCAAGCACCGGGTTAGTGTAGATCTGCTTTACAAATTCCATGGTTTTGTCGCATCGCGTCGACGATTGCCGACAATCATTAATGACTTGATGTTGGAGATAAGATTTTTGTTCAAACTTGTGTGGCCCCTCTTGCCGAGAAGAAAGTAAATCTTTAAGGTAGCTGTCAAGGTCCACGTCAAAACTTTAACATCTTGCTAAACAGCTTAAATATTATTCTAGACTGCGTAAATTTATACCACTAATGAGGATCTGAAAATACCGGTCAGTTAGAACGGCCATTCGTTCTTCTGAAATTTTAAAGAATTTATTGAATTAATGTATTTATTATAATAATATTAATTATTATATTGTTGTTATATTATATTATATTATAGAATAATATTTATTTAATAGCTAATCTATTTTATAGCGGCACAACTAGCTTGCCACCTTGAATATTACAACAATATTAAACAAGACAAAAATAACAACGGCAACAACAACAACAACAACAGCAAAGACACTAAACAAAGATATGGGACACTTTACTTTAGTGACCCACTATTATTAAGCGTTAGTTCTATTCTGTACTTAAAAACTATCACTACTCAATATTACGTAGCGGACGTTTAAAAGCGATCAAAACTTTTCCTGGTTGCCAATAAGGTGCTAGCCAGTCAGCTGACAATGTAATACCGACAAGATATATATAATATGTAAAATATAATTTATACATGTAAGTGATAATAAATAATAAATAATATATTCAATAAACAATATATATATATATATATATATATATATATATATATATATGTATATGTAATTATATTATATATATTATTATATATATATATATCTATATATATATAATTTATAATATAATATATAAAATAAGATACAAATATAGACAGCAATATTCTTGTAATGCTAGTTATATTATGCAATTATGGGTGGTGGGAAATGTTGTAACAACACACGCATGCTTCTAACATGAAGCTGTTCGGTATTTAAGTATCCTTCCAGTACTTGGTACTTGTCAGTTCATTGGGTTAATTTTTTGTTATCCTGTTTTGTAATGGTCTTAGTTATGGCAATTTTATGTAAATGGCGGCCGTGCATGATAAAAATATAGAGTTTGAGAGGTCACAGCACAACGAAGTTTTCACAAGTCTCTCCTCGCAAAAGTCCGCTTGTGTTGTGTGTTTAATGAAACAGGAGCGTATGAAGTTTATAAATGAAATATTGTCTATCAGTAAGTATATGAAGTATCTATGAAGTATAACGTATATTGATGACATGAGCAGTACGCACGTCCTTGTATGTCATTGTATTACCTGATATTTTGTATAAACTGTTTTAATGCAAGTTGAAGAACCCAAGCACTTAATGGATTACCTTTCAGAGATCGTTTGCTGGGATCCAGATAGAAGGAAGATATGGAAGCAGTGTCAGCGAACATTGCGGTAGAGGTGGCACCTTCCGATACCAACACCAAAGCTTACTCAGGGTCGCAAGGCCTACACAGGTATGAGCACAGGCACCACTCAAGTTCATTCGTGTTGGCGCGACAGATAGTGAAACGACGAAGGGGTAGACCACGAAAAGATGGCGGAGTATGTAAGCAACGACTTGATAAAAGCTGGGCCCCAGACGAAACCAGGGTGTTAATTGACCAGTGGAGAGCGCAGGAGGTTTTGTACAGCCAGAAACACAAGCAGTATCACGATAAAGAGTCACGCCAAGAAGCCCTTCGCAAGATCAAGACGAACTTGCATCAGCAGGGCATAGACGCAAGCGAACAACAAATCTTTGAAAAGCTCATTTCACTGCGAAGCTATTACTGCAGTCAGCTTAGCAAGATAGAGACGGCACGAGCTAACGGCGATAGCTACTATGAAAGCAACTGGAAGTATTTCCAGGAACTGAATTTCCTCAGCGCCAATGTTATCCCAAGAAAAACGGAGTATATCAGTCCTTTCAAAGATCGAGACAATGAAGCACGTCCGCTTTCAGCTAATCACATAGGGATGTCGTACTTGATAGGTTCACCCGTGGCACCCCACCAAGAGGCTCGTGCTTCTCCACGCCATCACCTCTACGTACCTGGACCGCAATCTAGCCTCCCACTAAGCGTTCCCGTTAAGCAAGAAGTCCAGCACTCTGCAGACTTCTTATTTGCAACACCATCGAAGCCCCCACCGCCATACGTACCGAAGCAGGATTTGCCAACTGATCGTGAACTCGGACGTGCAACCGTTCAGGACTTAACGCGTTCGCCTACGTACGATGAAATGTTTGGCGAGCTCGTTGCTGGTATGATTTCTGAGATTCCCGACTGTCCGATAAAGGATGAAGTTAAAATAAACATTCAGAAACTTATCGTAAGGAGAAAGCACGAGTTAATGAGAGCGAAGTCTCTAAACAGGCCGCATGGCATGTGCCACTCAGCGACGATGAACCAAGCAAAGGAAGAGGACTCTTCAAAGACAGTCTTGATGGGTGGCGCTCTCAGCCAAAGGTCATATTCCAAGCCCAAGCTCGCACAGTCAAAGCGGTGCAGTCCACCAATGCGCAGCCTGGCTCAGTACAGTCCTGCTACCTATTTGCCGGCCGGCAAGATGCATTCACCCACAGCTCGGTATGATGACCTGCAAGCCGTTCACAGGCAGAATCACTACCACATGCTTTCAACTGGCAAACCTATGGAGTACGTCCCCATAGTTGTGCCACTGCTTGATTAACGTAATTGGATACCCACGCGAAGGTATCTCAGTGCAAAGGATTTAGGAGCAGAAGAAGCTTATGAACCAAATCTACGTGTGACAGAAGATAATGTTCAACCACGTGACAGATCGGACGTTGATACTGTTCAGTTTGTATTTTAGAGAAATACTTTTGTACGCTCAAGAAATTATATGCTAATGAAACTCTAACAGGATTTTCTAGGTGGCTTATATCTCTAGCCTGGATTCTTGTAAATTGATTTTATATAGCAAGTGTAGAAAAATATCCTCCTATAGTTTTCGAATATTTGTAACAGATTATTAGGTACTTAGCTTGGTGGATTATGCTCTTCAAATGCAAATTAGTTGCCGCATAAAAGTTATCTGACATGAACATGCATTTCGTATAAGGGTTAACAGGAACGGCACACTCTGCATTGCTTTGTATTATGAGAGACAGCATTTATTTATTAAATACCAAAAGTTACAGCTCAAGCAAATGTGCATATGGAAGCCAGTAGCTCTTCTTTCGTGCGTACCAGTCCAATGTAATCGGGGAAATAGGTTCATAGGCATGAAGCAATAAAAGACATAGCCATGCAGGTGAATCACTACGTAAATATCAATTGAGACCAATCAGAAATGGCAACTGACAAAACGGTGAATTATTAGTTATATTTTATCCATTTTTGTGTAATTTAGTATAATCGTGATTTTAGAGCTTATTTAACAATTATAGAGCTGCCTTTAAAATTGCTGCGCTATGGAAGATAAACTAGCAGGTTTAGAGCGCACGTGAAAAAAACTTGTTTGCTTTGCAACAGCAGCTGTGACGTAGAGCGATTGACACCCAGTAGCTTGTCACATCCTCGAAGAAGGTTTTACATCGAGGTACATATCAATCTAAGCACAACATGCCACAAGACATTTATAATTATATGTAACCATAGCCAAACATCGGGTAAGTGACGATAGACTACCAGCTTTCACATCTCGGATGTTGGAGCCACTTGAGAAAAAAGGAAGCTTATATACTTGACTTTATATACATATATATATACATATATATATATATATATATTCATTACTTACTAAAGCATGTCTCTGCGTGCATTTGTACAAGCGGTTTTGCGGAAACATTTTCAAGTAACGCGCAATGAGCCAGAGCCTCGTTGTACCGACGACTTTGAGCGAGTTCTTGCGCCCGTAACTATAGAATTCACAGATAACTTCTTTCTCTATGGCTGAATTTGGGTTTAACCTTGCGACCTCAAGCGTCTAAGCAGTGAAACTTAAACTCCGCACCACCAAAAATAATTGTGGAAGTGAAATACCACAAAGCGTGGAAGCATTCAATAAGCCAGTGTTATCATCGTAAGTCTTGCATCGGATGCAGCAAAACCGTAACAGCTTGTAACTTGGGTGCGGGGGGGATGTAGAACTATGACATACATAATCGGATAAAACACTTTCCTTTACTGGCGTCAGCAGGTTTTCTTTTAATGGCGAGACGTTCGAACGGCGGATTGGCTGTTATAAGTGTTGTAGTGGAGCACATACTTTATGAATTTTTTAGTAAGTCAAGATCTCAAGGACCTTTTTCTAGTTTGCTTGTGCTATCAGCAATGCTTTAGATCTCTTACATAAAATAAGTAAATATGAGTATATATATATATATATATATATATATATATATATATATATATATATATATATATATATAATATATAATATATATATGAACCGCATGAGATGACTTGTTTATTTTCATTCAAAATTGTGCATTGTTGGCTTAATAGCCAGTACACAAGCAATGAAGATTGTGTTTGTGTGCAAGTATTAAGGAAAACTGGGAAACTGTTAGGAAGAAAAATGTTCCTCAGATTTTTAAATAGGAAAATGCCGCTTTGCTTAGAGAGGCCATTCAAATCACAAATTCCAGGCAGAGCAGGTTGTAATTGGCGAATTCTTATTGGCAAATTAGAAAAGGAAACTGCTTTGTAAGAATTTTTTGACAAGCGTTCAAGAAAAAATTTGAAATAAGTATTAAATTTTTCGCCCATGGCTGGGTACTCTACGAGCATAATTACAAATTTTTGATCCTCAATTTTTACGAGTCTTGATTGGAACCTTCGACGATTATGACGTCATCCTTCCTCTTGCAGCCATGATGCCAACGTGCTCACGAGGCGTTGATTGTTCTTGCGAAGAATCAGCCTGACAACTTAAGCGCGAGAAACGATTGCTCAAGAAATAAAGAATAATTACTTCCCTCATTTTCTTCTCTTGTAAACCTACCCATGATCAGCATACTCTGTCGGTCAACTAGATATCCCAAGATCTTCTTAATTTCCTTGACCGCGGGAAACACTATATCCTTTAAGCTCACAAGCGATTTCGCTGCACAAAGACCAGTGGTCTCCGAGAACGCAAACTTGAAGGCATTTGTCAATGTTAACTTTGTTTCATTTGTCAATGAAACGCAAAACTAATTTTGATCTATTACCGAACTTAGAAAGATAGGACGGATTCTCACATTGCACAATGTTATGCTGTCGGCTGCCGTCCAACCCAGCGCTACCACTCCGAGCTCAATCAATCAATCAATCAATCAATCAATCAATCAATCAATCAATCAATCAATCAATCAATCAATCAATATGTTTTCTCGATCATCGAAATGGTTTACATGGAAGTCGCTTACGATTACGCATTTAAAAAGAAAAATTAGCATTAAAGATCGGCTTCAAAAGTGTATACATTAACAACTAGTACATAAGCTACATCAGTGTAAAACAAGGCAATACACAGTGAACAAACTTGCTAATCGAGGTGAAGGTTAGGTACGTTCGCAGGGATCATCCACTATGTGTAGATCTCGGTTTGTGGGACTCTAAATTCATCATCGAGCTCTGCAAAATAACCATAAAACCTTGTATTAACTCACTGCAAACATATAACTGGTAAAGAACGAACTAAATTTATCTAAACTTCCATCACACCTCGCCCCGCGTTCATCGCTTACTTTTTGGCAGTAGCTGTACCATCCATTCATGTTCGGATAAAATTATACTCGATTTTAAAGAAGTAATCTTCACAAGCACTCTATGCATCGAACTCCCTATTTTTGTGGTCAATAATTTCAACAAATCACTATTGCACTGCCTTGTACGTCGGGCTAAATTCAATTCCAAACCTGTTTATTTGCAGCATTTTGCGCAATTCTAAACGAAATGCAAAAGCAATTTTGAATTGTCAAGCGCACTTCCACGCGCTCGTCATATTATTATTATAAAATTGCATTTCTGCACTTTTGAATAAAAATCCAACAGATTTTGACGGCATCAAACCAGGAAGACTTCAAGCGACATTCTAAAACTGTTCGATGCCTCCTCCGATCTAAAGATTTATTAGATGAAAACTCACAATTGCTGCAGGGTCATGAGATACTCATGGCGGAGTCACCTTATTCTGGAGGTTTTCTTAGGGACAATCGCCCGTGTTAGAGCAGTGTTAACTGCACGTGCAATTAACTGTAAGGAGAAATCATATAAGTAGCAACAACAGTATAGAATACCTCTGCTGTAGCATTCCGACCCATGCACAACGGTCAGTCGCGGGAAAACTTCTCCAGAGGTAAGAAAGTAAAGGTAACGCACATCTTTAGCACGCAGACCAACTAGGAGAGCTTCCACGCGGCGGTCGGTCGGCAAGCAGGGTACGTGACAAATTTTTGTGTCTAACCTGCTTGACGAATCTCCTACGAAGACCTAACCAGCACAGTTCGACATCGTCGTCTGCTGGGAAAGTCTCCACGAAGAGTGTCTCCTGGTAACAGGGGGCAGTGCAATGTCAGTTTCAGATCGTTTAGCATCGACCAGGCTTCCGAGCCTCCTTTGAGAGCACGTATCGAGCTCTTTAGCTCCTTGAGAGGTTCAACCAACATCCGACGACTGGCCTCAGTTGCTGTCAACGACCATCGAAGAAACTCCTGGCTCTTAACCAGCAACAACATCTTAACCTGGGTATCAACTAATATTTAATGTCACGTCGACATATAATGTTATGGTCTAAAGAGGGACCTTAAAATAGACCTGCAAGCAACCTCTAGAAACTTTAGTTAATAACCATCCGTTCAAAATATAAATATTGACAATGGTATGCGCATATCACCAAAACGGCGACTTCAGCACAGGTCAATTTGAATTTGTTGCTTGAGACTTCGTATAATCACCACGCTTTCCAGCCATTATTGAGGACAATGGTATGCGCTATCGCCAGGACCGCCAACATGTCAAGGAACACTTATGTCATAAACACGAGGTTCGCAAGTACAACGGCACATGTTCACGCATTGTTTTTGCGTTGGTATCTGCATCAGGCCTGCACCAAAGAATTCGCTGTTTGCTATTTTTACTTTGCGATGACCCATGTTAATAATGCATATTAATCTTAAGAAAGGAATCGATTAAAATATAATTGATAAACCAAACCAACTTTACAAGAATGTACGTATATAAAAGCTACTAACGATGGTCGAAAGACCTGTAAGTATGTTTGTATGAAAAACGAAAATGAGAATGCCCTTGTCAGTTGTTCGATCAACCAGAACCTCTAGAAATGCGAACTTACTTTCAGTTTCGTACTCTTCAATGTTAAATTCACTGTAGAGTACCGTCCCGTACATTCTAACATAGTGGGGAGAGATGGGTTTACGTCAGGCAAATGTCCTAATTACCATGTCGCACACAAACCTCCCTGCACTTCCTCATACACGCGCTATCTGACCTTGAAGGACTCGATGGGCTATAACTAATATTTTCAGTTTTAATTTCAATAGGGGTGATGGATAGTCACATCGAAGCAGAATCGAAGAGCATGCCAAACTGAAAGCTTGCCTGACTTGCCTGATCAAAACTGACTTTTATTCTTTGTCTCAGTATAAATATATCAGTGAAACATGGCGTCCTAATAATTTGTACATAACAACGCTATCATCAGAGCCATGATCGCACTAAAGAAACCAGGAAACTGTCCTCACCAAGTCGAAAGCTCCGATAAAACATTCACGAAAGACTAAATCCCGTGTTGTGGCAAGAGTCGGGACTCGCGACGCAAGAAGACTCAAGAATTTATTTTTCCCATCAACAAGAGAAATACTCAAGACCAGGCAGAGATAAAGTAGCTGGAATGGAGGACTCTTCAGAGAATGCCTGATGAGAATCGAAGAGATCCCTTTGGTCTCATTCCAAGGCCTTTGACGAGTCAAAACAAAAAGAGAATAAACACCGCCTTCGTAATATCAACATTACAAAATAATCAAATACGTTTTTTGCGATAACGCGATATGTGGTTCCAGCAGATAGGAGATGCATGAATTGAATAAGTGGAATTATTGCATTGAAAGAAATGATAAGCAGCAGAAAGAAACAATCAGAATTCTGCTGGAAGAAGAGCATATATATGTCAGCTGAATAGTAACCAGGTTTGGTCTAGAGTTCTAAAATGAAGGAGCTTGTTCAGTAATCTGGGACCGTTTTATCACACAGACTAATTGTCATATTTTATCGTGCATAGCTGTGACTTTTGAGTCATTCTGCTATCCCTACTTTCCAACAGTTAGGTGTGTGTATGTATATATACCTATATGAAATATATGTAAAATAGCTGCCGGTTAATGAGATCGTTGGCCTATTGCGCAACGAAGATTTGACATCAGTAAGGACCTGATAAAATTTCGCAGCAACTAAGCCAAAAATCAATGCGTGGTACATCTGTCGACCACCACACCAAGCTTAGTTTAACACAGCCACTTGCATGAGCCAGATTTATGTTTTTAGAACTACATGCAATTCCTAGTAAATTACACTAAATTATGCTCCGATAGTACTATTAGACACTGATGACTTAAGGGGCTCAAGATAACTCTTCAAAATGGTCTACGCAAATAAAGCTTTGCTAAAGGTGTCTTGCAGTTTCCTATAGTGACTTGGATAGAGCTCCCGCGCATTAAGCATTGTTACGCAGATGCCAGTTAAGTGACAGTTCTCGCGTCGCCAAGAAACCGTGTTTGCGTAAAGTCACAGTGTGGCCTTAAGAACCATTGTTTCCGAGTATAAGACTTATACCATAGACGACATAAATAACTTCAATGCCGGATCATGTTATGGAAAGCTATACTTCTAGCCGATTGATGGCAACACGATTTTCTTGAAAATAACGTCGCAAAATTAAGACCTTGCAGGTCATTCTTTATAGCCTCGAGATCGATGGCATCTTCTTGACGACTCCTTTGTGAAAGGCTCTAGTATTTAATTAAGCATCTGATATTTTGTATAAGCAACCTCATCATAGTGTTCTGTATTCAAACTCCCCTACATACTTGCACGCTAAGTAAGAAGACTTGTGAAAGCGGAAACCTCCACATCTTCAGAGCATTATCATACTGTTATACCATCCAGCGTCATTTCTTATTGTATGCAAATCTGTTCATTAATATAGAGTCAGTCAGCTCGCTTGCCAATGGAAGAGTGTTTCCGAAACTCAGCCAGTATTGAGAAATGGCTCCGCAGCTACGAGATTGAGAGAGCATGCAATATTTGCCTCGAATGGTTGTGGTTAATGTGAGCGCGCTGAGAGAGGAAAATTCTGGTAGTGTGACTTAAAGTCTACTTTGGTATGGAAGTTGCTGGTTGCTTGTCGTATTGGCAGGCAAGAAGGAAATCTTGACGGTCGTTGAGTAAATATGCGTTTTTTAAACAGATTTTTTGTCTATGAAGGTGATTTTCCCAAAGAGTCCCAAACCTGGAGATGGTCTGTAAAGATCGATGCTCATTGTTGCATATTTTTTTCCTGGTTTATAATGCAGGCCTAACATCTGCCCACTTTAACATCACAGGTTAACGCTTTTGGCCATCATGAAAAGACGCATGTTTTCACTTGCAAAGACCGGGTCATATTGTGTGCTGAGAGGACAGTAATTCTTTCTGTTTGATTTTTCCTACCAGTCGCCATCTCATTTGCAAGACTACAGTCCATCCATCGATCTAACTAGTCAGAGACTAATCTGCAAAAACAACAAAAACAACAACAACAAAAACAACGATATAATCTTTTCCAAAAGTGCATATTAAAATTTACAGAAACGCTTTCAAAATACGTCACAACAGTCGCGTCAGGTGTGACTCCCTAGTACAGGGCCACAGCATTGATTACGTCATCAGAGCAGACTCCAGAACTATGCATGGAAGCTCTTCCGACATCCAAGGCTGTGATTCTGGCTGATCTACGTGTTGTGACTCACCGTGCATGCTTACGTACACGACATTGCTGCGTCTCTTTCAGCTATCCGTTTATGGGGCTGAGATTCGCATTGTACGCATCCACTGCAATTTGAGGAGCTTTGCAGCACAGAACATCTCCGGTGATGGGCGCTTTCTAGTCTTGTGCAGCTATAACCACAACAGGAGCTTTCCTAGATATGGCTACCCGTTCTCTCCAGACATTTCTTACCGCTGAAACATTTTGATTCGCATTCGCTGGCTGGCAAGCGTCTCTTGACTTCAGCAGCTGCTACAGGAGATCCTGTGATATGCTAAATATTTTTTCCGTATTTTGTTGATTCGCTCGACCAAGTGCGTCATTGAGCCTCATTAAGTCCAGTTTCCTTGCTACTGTGAGGTCTTGTCTTGTAGCTGACATGTCTCCTTCTGTCCTCAGTCCTCTGCTCTGACGTGATGGTTTTAAAAACGCAGGTCTCTGAGTGACCGTTGTGATTAATGACTTTGCAAGGAATAATAAGGAGACCAGGACTTATAACTTTGCATTGCCTCAATTCTTCATTTAACCGGTTTTTCCAATGCAGATTGCCAGACTATTGAGCGATCTCAATAAACCGACTCTGTGAATGAATTAATCTACAGGAAAAGCACTCAAGCCTTTTGGTTTTAATTTTCCGATTTTGTCACACTAAACTTTTGATAGCATTAGCCAGCGATTCCTCGATGTGGCGTCCGTTATATAATAGTGCAAACAGTATTGCGGCTGACTAACCAGCTTATAATCGGAAAGGCTATAATCCTTATGGCTGCCTGTTGTAATGTCGCACACTTCTGGCAGGAACCTAACCAGTCTATTTTATTTTTTTTTAAGCAAATTCAGCCTTGTCAACAAGACTATTCTCGAAACTACGCAAATTTTTAAAATTTTTACAACTATTTTCGAGATTAATTACAACAATCGGCAAAATTTCAAGACATTTTGAGACCATTAGCAATACCTAATAAAGAGTTGACGGGACTTTCAATAATGTGTGTCCAATTTATCTGTTAAGTCATGTTTTAGCCGAATTGGTATGTCTTATGGAGCTATGTTGTATAACTTAACTGTTGTGCACTATATTCAACATCATGATTCATGTTTATTTCCGCGTCATTTCAGCGTAAAACGTCAGCACGTTTAGACAGAAGACTTTGATTTTTATCAAACATGGTGAAACGCCCAATGAAGACGAAGGAAGGGAAGGCACGATTACTAGCGTTTTTGGATTTTCTGGCAAGGTTCGCCAAAGAGGAAGAAGAACGCCCTCCCCGCTTCCCTTTTCGGCTTAGAGGCATTAGTGATTTTGCCAAAACTTGCTTCATTAGTTAATTAAAAACTCTAACAGTTTTTTTTGGGGGCTAATTAAAAAATTGTGACAAAGTAGTTTCTAAAAGGTAAACTTTTACTTGTTTGTTTGCGTTGTTTCTCGAGAGATCTACATAAAACTACGTAGAATTACTACTAATAAGTGACATTTACCATTCTTTAAAAATTTGCAACATGAAGGTATCTTTCAACTACGTTAAAGTAAACAAATATATATACAAATCGTTTTCATTCGTTATTCCACACTTTCATTGTATTAATAAAATTTCACCCCCTTTGTCGTCTGGGTCATCATTGACTAATTTGTAATGGCTCAATTCGACCTGATTGTAGTTCTGTTGGATGTGCAACAGCTTTTCCACGTTCTCTGGTTGCAGCTTGGTCTTCTTGAAGGAAACAATGTTACCTCCAGCTGAAAAGGCTCTCTCTGAGGAAGAAGAAGAGGCTGGGATGCACAATCATTTTCTGGCTTCCTCTGCTAGCAGCGGGAGCCGATTAGAGTTATCTAAAATAATTTTATAGCGTCAGTTTACAACATTTCCAGACACTTCGAGACATTTCAAAATGTTTCAAGAAATTTAAACATAAAAAGATTCAATAAATGCTCTAAAAGATACGTTTTTGTTTACCTTGCCACCATTGGAGGATTCTGCCAGAGACTGTTGTGCCGGCGGTTGGCATGGCAGCATAATCCTCCCACTCTTCCTCAATCTTTGGCGTCTGCACAATAGTTGAACTTCCTGCTTCTTGTTGGCGCCGGCTGGCTTGTGATAGCATGAAGCTTTCTCCAACGTCTTCATCTGCTCCGAGAATGGCTTCATTGAAAGAGGATGGCGCCACTGGAGGGTTTCCTGTTAAATAAAACAATAGTAGTACACAAGTTCAAGACATTTCAATGCCAAGTTAATTGGTTAAGATTAAATTTTTACCTTACGTGAAACTCAAAGTAAGACGGGTGATTCTTGATCATTTCTTATCTGACCTTGTCAATATCACCGCCGGCCACAATCACGCCATAACCATTCTAGGTGGGTGGAAAGAGGTTGCCCACAGCGTAGAGCCTGACCTGGGCGCCATATTGAGGGAAACGTACAAGCATCTGACTGCGGAGTTCCTGGTGAAGGAGTTCCGCTGATGCTGAAATTTCAATTTCACCAGTGGATTTTTTGGCAAGTGCTTTGGCAATCGTTCCCTCGCAGAACGGTTCAAAATATAATAATATAACTGAATTCAAACGTTTACGGATCGACCAGACCACATCTCTCGGGTTCCTACGCACAAACATAGCGTCCTTGGCAACCCATCATGACGAATTGACTACATTGCTCTCCCTATTAAAGTTTAAATTTAAAGTAATTGCCATCTCTGAAACTCGAATCAATGAGAGCTCAGCAACTTGTACTGATCTCGACAGTTACTCTTTCCTTGACATCAAAACAACAACTAAGTGCGGAAGCCTAGGCTTTTGTCCACAATTCCATTGTTACGGATGTTAAAATACGTCACGATAGATGTTTTCACTCTGATAATGAAGTCGAGGCTGTGTTTATTGAAATTGCGCAGAAAAATAGGAAGAACATTATATGTGGATGCATTTACAAGCATCCAAAGATGACGGTTAAATCATTTATGCAATACTTTATGCTAGACGCTCGCACGCTCTGGCTTAAGAAGATAAATTTATTGATCTTATGGGGGACTTAAACGTAAATCTTTTAAACTGCGATCACTGTGCTGATTCGTGCGACCTTTACGATACCATGACCAGCAACAACTTTCAACCTCAGCTCCTACAGCCTACGCGCGTGACTACCCGATCGCAGACTCTAATTGACAATATCTTCACAAACAACACGAAATATGAATCAGTTAGTGGTAATCTGAAGTGCCACATATCCGACCATTTCCTCCAGTTTTCGATCTTTACCGACTACCCCATGCGAAGAGGGAAAGATAACTCGGTAAAGCTTGGCCGCTCTTTCAAAAATTTTAGAGATGAGGAATTCCTGGAGGAGGTCACAAAAATCGATTGGATTAGTTTACTTGCAGAAGATAAGAACGTTAACTCCTTAACAAATGTGTTTTTAGATCAGATTACAAACATTGTCAATGTAATGGCTCCGATTTACCGACTAACCCAACGAGAATTAAATTTACACGCAAAGCCGTGGCTTACGCGCGGAATACTAAATTCGATACATGAAAGAGATAAAATATAGAAAAAATTCCTAGCGCAAAAAGAATATGAATTAAAAATTCAAATACACGCCCTCTACAAGAAGCACCGTAACCTTATAGTGTTACTCTTGCTAAAAAGCAAAATGCTTTACTACCGAGATTATTTTAAACAAAATAGCTGTAACATTAAAAAAACATGGGATGGCATAAAGTCTCTGATTACGCTCTCTAAGAAAACAAAGTTTACTCCTAACTGTGTGATGAATTAAATGAAAACATTCAGAACGAACCTGAAGCTGTTGCCACTGCCTTTAATATATATTTCTCATCTGTTGGCGCGACCCTCGATAGCAGAATACCGAATTCTAAGCATGATTTCAAGTATTATTTGAAAGATAATTCGTGCCAAAGTATGTTCCTAGCGCAGACAACAGCTGAGGAAGTATCCTTGATCGTTAACACTCTCGAAAAAACAAAAGCGTGCGGCCCGTCTAGTGTACCTACACGACTTCTCAAATTAGCCAGACACTTTCTTTCACTCCCTCTTTCTCACATAATTAACCAGTTATTTAACAGCGCTTGCTTTCCACAATGTCTAAAGATTTCGAAGGTGATTCCAATCTATAAGAGTGGTCTCACTGACACCAGCAGTAACTATCGCCCTATCTCGCTTCTCTCCAACGTAAGCTAAGTATTTGAAAAAGCTATGTATAATAGACTGTACTCATATCTTGATAAATTCGACATTATTAATAATATGCAATTTGGCTTCCGTAAAAAGCACTCAGCAAACCACGCTCTTATTAGTTTAGGTGATATAATTAAAGCTAGTCTTGACATAGGTAATTTTTCTTGTGGAATATTTATTGACCTTCAAAAAGCTTTTGATAAGGCCCATCATAATATCCTTCTGCAAAAACTTAGTCATTATGGGATAAGAGCTGCAGTAAATGACTGGTTTTACTCATACTTTACGAACCGCGAACAATTCGTGGCAATCGAAGAGATAAATTCCGATCCGACAGAAATCGCATATGGAGTCCCGCAGGATCTGTCCTTGGTCCTTTACTATTCTTGGTTTACATAAAAGATTTTAGCTACTGCCTCGCTAATTCCGTTGCGCAACACTTTGCAGACGATACTAGCATATTACTGTCTCATAAATTATTATCTCTTGAACTGTCACATGTCTTAGACTGGATTTGCGCCAATCGACTGTCATTGAATGCCAAAAAGACCGAAATGATTTTTTCAAACCAGCAAATAAAATGACCAATTTTAGACTAACAATTAGGTTCGGAAACTCAAGAATATTCTTAGCTAATAAAGTGAATAACCTAGGCGTCTTGCTTGATTCTTCATTGAACTGGAAACCCCATATCGCAGAACTTTCAAAAAAATTAAACAGAGACGTTGTAATAATTTCAAAAATCCGTCACTTCGTTGATATTAAAACACTTAGAAACATTTACTTTATTCTTTTTCAAAGCCATTTGTCGTACGGATGCCTTGTTTGGGGTTTTGCCAAGGGACAAGATCTTAATCGCTTAGCCTGCATACAAAACCGGGTAAAAATATGGGTAAAAATAAATTGAATCTTGAATTGAATCTTGAACGTGTAGATCATGGATTTTCTCAAATCGTCTCGAAATTTTGTCGATTTATATTATAAAAATATAATATAAGTTTCGAGAGATTTATTTTGTTTCAAGAAGTACCTTAAAGTCTCGAAATAATTTATTTCACGTCCGTCTCGATTGATTCGAGAAGTTTCGAGACTTGTCAAAGTCGATAAATCCGTAGTGCCCGATTCAGAGATGAAGAAATTTCGAGACCATATTTGTGCACATAACAAACATTCAGTCTGACGTGCTGAAAAGGAGATTGTTGTGGATGGACGAGCCTACCAGGTGTTCGTTTTGCAGTTTACTGGTGGCGGTCATTTCCCAGACAAAAATGTTCATGCAGAAGCTGCACTCAATGTCTTGAATGCAAACTTTGTTCCGCTGCTTGGACTTGAAAATGAGGGAGTCGAGTATGAAATTATCCAGGCTCGCAGTTGCGCGTGTGGACTTGCAGCTCAGAACGTCTTGTGTTTCAACGCTCCCTTGTTGAATGTGGTCCAAATCTATGGAATTGGTGGAATAGGAATGACCACGATGGCTCCAAACGCACTGCTAATGAAAGCCATCCTGGGCCTCCGGCAGAAACTCGGATCTGGGGAAATATCTGCAGATGAGTTTTTCTCTCGACTCAGGAGTAGCAGGTTTTCCGAGATTCCACACTGGCCATATCCTAATCTGTTTACTAGAAATTATGCCCAGTTCGTTGACTTTGCTGCAGACCCGAGAGTAGTGGCCTGAAAGCTGGGTCCTCTTTAGAAGCAGGCCAACAAGGCGCGAATGTTTCAGATAGTTTAGGATGTGACTGACGTTTCGTCTTCGGTATCATGAACGTTTTGCAATTTCTGAAACAGAACAACTATGGAATAGCTTTCCAAATATTGTTCCTACGAAATACTGAATATTTCCGCGTTTTTATGGTGCGGAGTGTGGCTGGTAGAATGGTATAGAGTTGAGAGGTAAACTCCACTGAGAAAATATCATCATGGCATCTACATCTTTGACTTCGTGCTTTGTGATGGATGTGCGTTTTTTGTCCCGTTCATTCCGTTCACTGATTTCTGAAGCTTGTTACTGGTTAAAAGTGGCCCTCCAATCCGTATTACATAATGACTATCCATGAAATGACTTGAGAATACCGAAGGGGGATAGTGTGGTCATTGCTAGGAGTCTGGAACCACTAAACGCTTTTTAGATCACCCATAACCGAAGCTGTTTCTTTTTCTGCCAGCTAAGCCTCGGAAAATTAGAGGGATACACTTCAGAGTGTAATTTCGAACTTTTGATATTTAACGACATAGGCAAGTGCGTTCTTACGGGGGTTATATCAGAACTGCGTAGAATTACAGCCTAGTGTTACAGCTAAATATATCATTAACAAGAGGACTGTTAGCTAATCAATAAAAAAACTATCCGTTCGTCCTCAACTTCTACTGGCACTCAGGTTCTTTCAGAAAGTCGGATTCCTCATCAACTTTGAACGTACAGAAACTAAAAACCCTACTCGATGATAACACATCAACTAGTGCTAGAATAGCGACATAATAATTCAAAAAGTCCTTTCACGACTTTGTTGCCTGAATTGAAATATTCAAAGTCTTTAATGGTTCACAAATATTCGAAGCTTAAGGTTAGCTATCACGCTCTGAAATGATGTGAATCTCGCCAATGCGTAGGCACTCATAAGTAATAAAAAAAAACATATTGTGGATGACGTTAACTCGTCATTGATCCACTTGGTGGCAATTGGATCTATTAGAGGATCTATAAAATATCCCACGGCTCTTATTATCGGAGGCATTGGAAAGCAGTCTAATTCAAAATTAACGAAGCGGACTCGGATTTTCTCTTTCATTCTCGAATTTTTTCTTTTATATATTTATACAGAAAACGACTTTGCATGGCGGGACAGTTTGCTTAGTAAGAAAATGGTATGCATGGCTCTGCAGATAACGCAGTATTCAGATAGCTTTTGTTTTAATGTTAGGCAGACAATCACG
Organism: Craspedacusta sowerbii; assembly: GCA_003687565.2. NCBI lineage: Eukaryota > Metazoa > Cnidaria > Hydrozoa > Limnomedusae > Olindiidae > Craspedacusta > Craspedacusta sowerbii. The sequence goes on along the minus strand of QQSS02029334.1, from coordinate 1,255 downwards.
TTGACAAAGCTCGACGGGCCTGTCTACCATATAAGACCGGCTACCACATGATTACTCGCACACCCTTTACTAAATTTCATCCCAGTCTCGAATCCGATGCAGCGCTTACTATCCGATTACCGTGGGTGAACTTAACAATTTACTAAAAATAACGATCCTGTCTTAAATGGCAGTCGGCCTGTATCTCCTACATGGTCCTGGCGCTGCATTCCTGTGTTGGTGGAGGTGGGTCTGAATTGCCCAGTTGTATTCAATTAAGCTTCGTTGTGTAAATCGCTGATTGGTGGGTCAGCTATAACTGTTACATCTCTCGGTTGTTTTAAATTGTCTATTTACATAGTAGCAGAGAGTTTTCAGTCATTACTAAGTAGAGATCCTCTCGCAAGCACATTTTTCCATCTGACAATTTTGCCTCAAATTTTAGTTTGTGTGATTTGGGTGATTGATGCGTTTATCTGACTTGATTGCCCTCTAACTCAACTAAGACTAGAATGGTAGAAGTAGCGCTAAATTCACAAAAGCTTTCAGAAAAACGATAACTTGTTTAAGTTTGTAGAACATGTTTCAATCAGCTTTGATCATTTTCAACTAATACGAAAAAGTATATCACAAGCGTTTAAATAAGAAGGCATGAATACACCAATTGGTCAATAATTGACGCTGCAAATGCTCATTCAGCAAGCGATTAACAATTCCAGAAGGGACAGCCCAAAGTAAACTATAGTTCAATAATAAAAACACGAGGGAATAACAGCTGTACGACTGCCGAGTGGAGGCTCTGCTAGGGGTCGGTAAAACGAATGTGTGTTCGACTGCAGCTACTCTTCCTTGCTGCTACTCTGCACCCCAGCCTCCCTCCCATAATAAACATCATTTGTACAGAGAGGAACTTCAACTCCTGTAGCTCCGAAAACTGATTGAAGTAAAACACACTCAGCTTTGAAGAAAACCAGCAATAAAAAACAATACACCTCAGCAATGCGAGGCTGAGTACCGCTACTGCGAAATGCATTTTAACAAAACAAATCGACCGAGACCACTGTCATCGACCCATGGTAGCTTCATCTAAAGATTTACTACCAGAGTTCCGTCAACGTAGTATGCATACGTAGTATCTGGTCTCAGAAAAACTAACGTTCCTCTACAGAGATGTCAAAGGTCCTAGGTGATTACTGTATTGAATTTCTAAGCTTGATCAACTGAAGGTTTCCACCTTAGGCCAACTCGACACACCGAAAACAGGATGATTCACTGG
>QQSS02029223.1:0-19009 GCA_003687565.2 Craspedacusta sowerbii | reverse complement strand
TGATACATTTTGTACTTAACTTCTTTCTATGATGATATTTCTGAGATGTGCTGGTTCTTGTTGTACTGGCAGCTTAACTGAGCAACATCATCATGCTGTCCTTCACCTAATGATTACTTCCTTATTGCTTATATTTATTTTGCTTTCATACTCTTTCTTGTACTCTCTCATTCTATTGGATTATTGCTCAAGGACCACTTCAAGCTTCCTGCTGATGTATGGTTTTAGGTTAGAATGGCCGAGATTAGAGCACACTCAAGCAGCTTTGGTCAAACAGAGGACAGTCTACAAGGAAGCAGTGCTCCGCTATCCTCATTCCACCCAGCTGACCTAGCTCCAGCCCAAGAAACTAATCAAATAAAGAAATCCACCATTACAAAAGCTGCATCACGTCGCCAGTGGACTGAGCCGCAGGCCTTAAGCTTATGCAAAGAAATAGTTACACAGAACCCTTTCAAAGAGCCTAAACGCATAGAAAAGAGGGGCGCGAGGTGGGCTGCTGTTGCAGATAAAATAAAGCCTATCTATGTGGGTGAAGTAGCACCTGACCAACTTGCATGTCGCGACAAGTATAAGTTGTTAAAACAACATTTTGTTAGAAAAGGAGGCTTTGAAGAAACGGCAAGTGGCATAAGCTGTGAGGAAGCTGAACTTGATAACCTATTGCAAGGCTTGATAGAATCGGAAAGGGGATGTGAGGAACAGTCAAAGTTGGTCGCAGGAAAAAAAAAGAAAAAGAGGCTGAAGAAAAGCTTGAGAAGGGGCTAGGGATTCGCAAGCCAGCAATGGAGAGGATGGAAAGCGTTTCTCAGAAAAAGAAATCACCCCTAGAAAAAGTCGATTACTTAAAGGAAAAAATGGAGAAAGATATGGAAATACGCTACAAAGAGCTGCAAAACCAGCGCATGGACCAGCAGGGTATGCAACTTCTTATGTTGCAACATGTACGTTTTGAGCAACGGAGCTCTATTAACACTATATCCCAGCAAATGCTGGTCTATGTTTCTTGGAATTCAAGAACAGCATTCTCAAATCCTGGCACTGTTACAACCTCAGAAAAGGGCAGCTGTAATGCTAAATATGTTACAGAATTGAGTGAATTTATTGTTTTAACATGCTTGTATATCTTAGCAGCTTTGTGTAGTTCGTCAAGTTTAGTTGCTTTGTTAAGGATGTTGTAAGAAAAATATAAATTGATCACCCAAATAAAATTTAAAGTGTTTGCTTAAGTGTTCTTGTGACTACTCACATCGTTACGTACTTTTTCATCTTTGTAACTTCTGTCTGAAAATCCTTAACTATTTTTATGATTTGTATCATTTAAGTCAGATGTTATGCCTGATGGGGCTATATAACTGTTATGCTAAGTGTTCTTAAGAATTTGAAAATAAACCTTTAATGAATTGTATAACTGCATTCCAAAAAAAAAATTTTTCTTTCTGCTGGTTACATGCAACTCTATGATGTATTGCAAAATATATCTTCTGCTTGTTGACTTCTGGCATACAGTAGTTATATAAATAAGCACTGTGCGCTTATGCTATTTGAGCAAAGAGCATAAAATAACACAAGTTGTTGTGAAATATAACATTGGCTTTATTTAGGGTAAGTTTTTAACAAAATAAATAGGCATCAGGGCTAAATATATAATTATTACACCAGGTATTCCTCAATCGTTGGCGGATCAATATTAAAAAAGAGGCTAGTCTCACTCTTGTACAGGCAAGCACGAGGGTTGGTCATAAGTGTGGAAACACAATGGTGCTTTCCAACAGCACTTAAGCCCACTTTTTGATTATAATGCAGAAACAAAATTCTTAAATAAAGTAATTGAGATATACAAGACTGGACTGAATGTTTAGCGGCAAAACTCATATACACGAGAAAAATTTACTAATACCAAAAAAAAAAAAAAACAAATTCGAAAACCACAAAAATTGATGTAAATGTCTGACAACCGTCTTTAAATTTTCCGTGATAAATCTGTAAAACAATAAAATACAGAACAGATATTGAACCACCACGCAAAAATTAGCGACACGCAACACTCAAAATAACGCGTGGTTAGCGCAAAGTAAGTTATCATAGTGGTGCCAAACAGAATTGCACATTCAATCACTACTAGGTCAAACAGTAGAAAATTCAGATTGTAGCCATTCAAATGAATTGGGTATAATGACGACATCTGTTGTCGAGTCACCTGCTGAGTCAGTCTGAATACGTGGCTTCTCAGCTGCCTCTTCACTCTCGTCTTGCTCAGTCACGAAGTAGCAATGATGAACAACTTCATGCCCTTGATTGCCGCCTGCGTTGGAAAATATTTGCCACAGGAACAGATTCTCTTGTGGATTTTCCCAGCCACAGGTGGACAATACAGATCAAAAGGCATGCTATTGAAACTGTGACGAGGTTCCAGCCCACTCAGTGCAAGTCTCTGGAACAGCGATCCGTATGCACCGCTGCCACTCCCGATAGCTGCAGCCGCGATGCCTCCTTCTACCGGTGCTGAGATTGGGAACCACTTCATTGTAGTTGGTTCGTCTATGGCCGCAGCAGGTTATGTCATTGCACTTACCCACGTTTCATACACTGTGAATTAGAAAGGCTAGTCACTGGCGTGAATATAATTCCGCGTAGATGAAAATCTCATATGTGTTCATCCACGGATGCTCACTCCACACAACCTTTTTAACCGCCATGGTTAGTATTTAATTGGAATTTCAGTATCAATACAAATTAAGCGCGTAATAGAATTCATGATCCAGACACTAACAATCCAAGACCTTCGGATGCACTTTACTTGCCACACATTACTGAAGACAAAACAACTCACCACTATAATTTCTTCCACACTGGAACCCGCTGTAGCTATTTTTCGAAGACTCACAGCATACGCGCACAATATATACAGGTCGCCATCCTATGAATCTTTTGTCATTTTGTGTAGGATCCGTGGCTTTCATAATCATACATTGCATAATTGTGACATCGGGAAAATGCTGGCCGTTGAAAACGTTGCATAAATATATAATCGTCTCCGCAACAAACACCGTGCTCCTCTAAGTTAACGCGAATATAAAAACAAAACGCGTTTATGCAGGGCATGATCGCAAAATTCCTCAGGGATCTAAATAGCTGAATAAAGCTGACATGGTTTATCTGATATAATTGACGAGAATAACGTAATGGCACTTTTACACAAGAACAATGTATTTGTTTACTGAAATCAATCAAAATTCGGAAACAAACCACGCGAGCGCCAACAGACAAGTCATTAAACGACTTGTTGAATATCACAATCCTACCCAGGACGATAACTTCTATACGGCACACAGGACAACGCATCTGTAAAAATAACGCCAGAGCAAGGGAGCAGTAGCGCACCTCTTGCAACAATATCGGAGTAGATCAAGAGCAACAGATAACAGTCTACAGCATGAAAAGCTTGTACGATGTTAATTTAAAACTCTTTCGATGGCGTTAAAAATTGTTGCGTGCATGGCGACTTGACCTTCTGGGGGAACCATGCCATAACCGAGAGTAGAATTTCATCGGGACTACTGACAACACTCCCATTGTTTCGATGTTTGTTATAATATCCCTTATTCGCAGTTTGTTTTTGGATGGCGAATTATAACGAACTAAACAAAACATCTGCTCACACAAATGCTTCGACCCTCCTTATTATGGAGAGTTCGATCATGAAACTTCAAGGGTGTTACCTGAAATATTTGACCAGTTCAATTAAGATCAGACTGGAATAGTTTTAAGACGAAGCCTTCGCGTAGCACCTCTACCCTGTTCCTTAGGCAGTAGAAGTCTAAGGCGAAGTCTTGTACTTCGTTTTGATGCGCGAATGAACCAGATCAAATTCTCTGTTAATTTAATAAGAAACGCCATATTTGCGAAGTCCAAGAAATCAAGCAACACATTGTGATGTGGACGTCCACTCTAGCATTTTCCCCCCTCCCCCCTTGTCGAATCTTGTCCACTTGTGGAAGGACCCCCCTCCCCCCGTCTGGTGGACGTCTTTTATGGATGGCCCCTTTGTAGAAAAGAATGTGCAATTCCATTTCCCATGGTAAAGGATTTTTTCTCGTGTTCCATGAATCACCGATGAGAGCAGTTGCCCAAGTGCATAGGCACGGAAGCAATTGACTGGCATTTGGTTCAGTGGACATCGTCATCTCTTCATGTGGTGGGTTAGTAAATTTAGCTCAGCCTGGGTAAATTTGATGCTTTTGAGACCAAGAGTAGGACGACCGAATTCTGGTACCCAGGGAAGTAGAGTAATTTGTGTAATTGCTCGTGTAGTAAATTTTTTAGTTCCTTGTGAAGTAAAATCTGTAGTATTTTGCTTACCCTCTCAAACATCTTGCGAAAAACTTCGACACAAGCTGCCAAACTGAAGCTTGGAGTTACACGCAATAGTATTTCCACAAAGCGATTGCATTAATACCATGATCTCCATGTTGTCATCAAATGGATTGATCAGTGGTTTGTTGTCGATTTTTGATGGACATTAGAATCGTCACTATTGTTGTATTGAAGATAGTTACGTGCGTTTTTGAGCGGCGATTTGAGTGATCATTTGCATTCCTTTCTAAGCTTATAATCAGCAGCGCTTTAGTTTTTCTTCATTGAAAAATTACAGATAAAGTGATTAAAGACCGTATCGTTGAGTAAAGTCTTTGCTATTGGTAAGGTGACCATGGTGAGCGCTAGTGCGTTATTCACGTTCATGGAAATTTTGCGGATTCGATGTCTTTTCCTATTAAAGTGATTGTTATTCATATTTGCAGAAAAAAATTTAGTAAATTGTCAAGACTTGTTTTGTCCTGCTTACTATTATTGGTTGTTCAAGTATTCGAGTTCGTTTCCGTTGTGAAGTATAATTTACCCCTTCAAACACACTAGGACACATAAGCTCGCGCAGCCTATCTTCTGGGTTTCCCCAACAAACGCAAATATTCTCTCTAACAGCACCACCCAAAGTTTCGTTCGTGTGTGGTCTACTGGAGACGAATTTCTACTTCTTGAAAGTCCTGCCGATAATTCATAGATTTCTTTTTGTTCATAATTTGACTCGCAGTTGTCTGCTCCACTATGTTGCGTAAATATTTAGTATGCTCAGGTAATTTTGTCTCAGTTAGTGAAGAAATGGTGCTGTGCTTCTTCCCGCCTCGAATGAAAGTAATCATGCGGATGGATTCGTCTGCAACTTGCTATGAAGCTTGCACTCGTGTCTTAGTGTTTAAACTTGGTGAAAGAAATTGTATCGTGACCCGAGTTCTCCGTGTGTTTCTGCCGGGTTTGTCAGCAAATAAGTGGATTTGAAAAGCATATTTAAATTGTTTGCAGATGAGTGAGTAACATCGAGAAGGCATACCATCTGGATCGCAGTACAAGACTTGCCCATGTGGTCACTCATGCTCTTGCATTTTGTCCATGGCTTAATGCCATTAACCACTAAGACTTGTAACTCCCGCGCGTGTCAAAGAACTCTATTATTACTACGCGTGTCAAACTCCTTGATCAAGTTGCTGTTTCAATGCTCCCGGTGAAGGGGATTCTAAGTTAATTGGGCCACTGTTCCTTGACGGAGAATGGCCTGTAGTATCAGACCGACATCCTTTCTTGAGAGGCACTGTACATTGATCTTTAAGTCGTACCCTATTCAGTTTTCACCGTTCGTATGCAAATTTCAGATGGCATTAAAACGTTCACGTATTTGATGTAAAAAAATCTTCAATTTAGTTTTAGAACATCCGCAGCAGAAATCCCAAAGTTGAAACTACGCTGGGCACTGGGAATGAATTTCAGCAATTGATAAGCTAACCGCTGACAGCTCCGAGGAACCTACCTTTGTCACTCGTCGCAAATATTCATTCGCGACATTTTCTTTTTCACAGGGCCATTGCATTTGCCAGACCAGTAAAGCCCGGTACCCCGATTTTGTTTAATTTCAGCTATTGCGTTGACAAGCACCTCGGGGGTGGGGGTTGGTTAATAACTTTTGCAACCTTTCCTGTGGAACTCAATTGAAGTCTTCTTGCGATCAAGTCATGTACGAGAGGGCACCTTGTCCTTATAATACGTACTGCTCTGTGTAATTTACACCCTGCCCCCTTTCGATCCCGCAAGCATGCGCGAGCACAGACACACTCACACATCCTATCTTACGGGTCGGTTACCCCAAGTTCATACAAACACTCATAGATGCCCTAGAATTTCCACGGTTTGCAAAAGGCAAGAAACTTTCCACATACCTATTTACAAGTCTGGAAGTTGTGTCTCCTCTCACTCTACAACTCCCAATCACCCGTACATATATATATATATATATATAAACGCAACAGCAAAGTTGCTTTGTCCTCGACATAGTCTGAAACTCCAAAGAGCATCGGTCTTTGGGCGACATGAGCTCGAAATAATTTTCAGCCACGCCGGGACGAATACAATATCCTCACCAAATCCGGCCAGCACTATACTTGGAAACATTGCGTCAATCATTTACATCATGAACTGGGCCAGTCTATCGGACGAGAATACATTTAGCACAAGTCATATACAAACCACAACACGTTAGAAACGCACAACCTCGTCTTAAACGGCCTTGTTAATAAGAAGCTGCTCCACACATCTCCAAAGCTGTTACTTTCTCGGATCAGACAATCGATCGGAGGGTAGATGTTTGCCGGATAAGTTTCGCTACTCTCAGGTTGTCAGCCAATCGGGCAGCTTACATTCTACAGGTGAACAGAGATTGCAAAGTTTGCAAAGTCATTCACGACAGAATGTTGCGTTCTTGCGCCAGTATCCAGCTATGAGGTTTAAACGAAGGAGCCTTGATGTTAGGAAACTGCGACATGACGTCTTTAATAGCATACTTCGAGACCTCATAGTTCTATCGTTGCGTAATCCTGCAATAGTCATACAAAGATCGTTTAGCCAAGAAGGGTTATCATTGCTGCTGCCTCGTGTGTCCCCAAAGTCTTAACCCTACCTCGTGGTTTTGAGGAATAGTTCCAGGAATAAGGCTTTTACCCCGCACTTAAGAAGGATTTCTGGTCGTAGGAGATTCGTCGGTTGATAGCCTGGCGAGTTTTTTCAATTTTTTTTTATCGGCGTATGTGTTGGTACCTTGCAGAATAGACTGTCCATTTTCCTTCCAAGTACTAATAGGTGGGGATCTCACTTCCCCGCCTGTCATGTTGGGCAAGTCTCATGCACAAGACTTTCCTAGCCCTGTTACGTACGCTTGTGGTGTAGCAGAAAGCCGCTTTGCAAGAAAGAATCTCTAAATGAAAACGTAAACGCACGCAACAACACGATAATAAGTGCCATTGGTTTTTTCCATGCTTTATATCGTTTGGTAGAGAATCTTGCCTGTTCTAATAAATCTTGTTGAACACCTACAAGATGATACAGTAGCAGATTCACCAGCAGTACATTACGTCGCTTAAGCTAGCATTAATTGCTTTTTTGATAGGAGCGTCAGCAAGATCTTCCAGTCAGTCTAAGAGGTGAATTTTGACCAATTAAGAAGTAAAATTCGATCTTCCGAAGGCCCTTAACGATGGAGTCGCTAAATATGTATACGCGCTTACCCATACCCACGATCTCACAACAACTTGCATTTAACATTACAATCTTGCGCTCCTGAACTATGACGTTCTTCTCTGGATAGCAGTCATATACACGACAGGGTTACTTTTTCGTTATCCGCTCAGACATCCCCATTTCCCATCTCCAAGTCTAAATTAGCTGCTGATGAAGGTAGACGTTATCGTGACACAAGTGCCTAAAATGAAAATCATTTAGCGCAAAGATGAACTAACGTCGTTGCAAAACGTTATGCCAACGTTTTGCCACCGAATGTCTTCGCTTTTAAAGTAACTTGCCAACAATGAATCAATGAAGTAAAGTTTGAATTGCCTTAAAAACTTTATTTACAATACAGGCATTTAGCGGACATAAGCGCAATCTATTTCCATGACGGTGCTTACCAAGTACGGCCGTACAGTCCCTGTAAACAATGCATGTAAATACAATTAATCAACATCAAAAACTCAAATTAGAACACTCGCTCTCGACATGGTAAAAATAACCGAGGCAATGTTGACCAGTTCTTTTGCAAGGCATCAAAGAAGTTCTTCTTCAAGGAGACATTTAAATAAAAATTGCATGAAAGACAGCGTACTATACAGTGCGCTGGACATAACAAAAGATGATCGCCAAAAGAATTTTAGGCCATATATTACTTCATAAATTTGGTAGCAATGTGGCAATTTGACAGCAAGAACAAAATAAACGTTAATTATGATGTGCTTTCTATTCATTGAGTTTATATATTTAGAATTTAATATTTGCAATCACTGGCAAACAACACGCTTTTCAAATGCTTAGAACCAAAGTCTGTCGAAATGAATCAAGTAGAGTTCATTTCACAAGCATTTTGATTCAAGAAGGCAGCTGGAATAAGCTAATCCGAGTACTAACATGATACAAAAGAGTCAACCGCTTACAAACAAGATATAATCGCCGCTGGAAAAAAAAACAACTTGCTCCACTGGGAATTGGATTACAGTAGGTGCTTTGCATAACTTCACCCATTTATCCCAAGCTTAGGCAACGAGGAAAACTGCGGCTTCAACAGATATTTACTGAATTATTTCTTAGACATGTATTCGCAGACACGGGATACATATCCAAAACAACTAGCATGGAATAAATCACAAACATAGCTGCAACAGTTGGGTACTAGACTTGCTGGTATAATTAGATTGCAATCGGACGCTAGCAGCATCCTCAAGACTACCTACTAAAGTTGAAAACCCTCAGAACTATTTATTAAAATGATAAGCGATTGACCGAAATCTCCTTTTCAGTGCTGACTTTCATAATGCAACAACACTTGAAATGAATGGATGAGACGGCCCATGTCTTGTACAGTACGGTCGCTATGATATCAGTTTTGTTGCAAGTCTGACACATTATCCGAATCATAAAATTTCTTTTAGGGATAGCCGGGGTTTTGCTTAGCTAGTTAATGAAAGAATTGTCGATAAGCCATCTAGAGAACTTTTGAGCTTCTTGAACATCCACATGTTTTGTGCCTTGATTGGTGCGTTTGTATGTAAGAAGACTCCTTCATGAGAGTACTCCCTAAGACAATGGCATTTTTATCGTGGATAAAGTGATTTGATGTTAAAAAGAAGTCATATTATTTATCGTAGGTGGATGGACGAAAGCTGGAAATGTGAATCACATCTAACTCGCTCACCTTCAACCCATCGCTGGTACTCGACGACCTGGAAAGTCTAAGTATGGTTGATCAGTCATATTACTTACTGTCAACATCTGGATTGAGCTCCCTTCAGAAATTCATTAATTTCAAGTCAATTAGAATCTTTTGGTATAAACCATCAGTGAAACGAACGATACACATAGCTACTACAAACAATAGTCTTGGTTTGGCAGTTGTGGATTACATGGTCCAAAGTTCAAATGCAAGACCATCGGCATGTATATCTTTTGTCCTACTTCCTGATGACAATTCTGAACTTGCTAGGTCATGCGAGCATTGGGGTGATGGAGGAAGATGGTCATATGCCGGATCGGGTCCAAGATGGTTCTTATACGATGTTACATCATATATTTCAGTAAAAAATAATATGATAACCGGTCAATTCGGTGATCGCTTTGAATGTGATGAATACGATAGACCTGAGAAGATTGGCATTTGAATGTTTTTTTGTCCGTTAATTAATAAGAATAAACGACTTTAAAATGTTCTTGCAAACTAACCGATAAGTAACTGGACAAAAAAATTTGCAGTTTTTTCTGTTGGAACTGGTTTGCAGAAAAGAATGTGCACTCCCTTTTCCCATGGTAAAGGATTGGTTCTTGGGTTCCATGAATCACCGATGAATGCAGTTGCCTAAGTGCATAGGTACGGAAGCAAATAACTGGTATTTGGGCCAGCAGACATGGTGATCTCGACGTTTTCATGTGGCGAGTTAGTTAATTTATCTCAGCCTTGGTCAGTCTGACTTTTTTGGGACAAAGATAGGACGACTAAGTTCTGATACCCAGGGAAGTATAGTCGATTGTATAATTGCTTGTCTAGTAAATTTTTTAGTCAATTGTGTAGTAAAGTGTGTAGTAGCTTGCTTACCCTCTCAAAAACCTTGCAAAAACGTAAGATACAAGCTTCTGAACTTAACTTTGGTGTTACACGCAATTTTACTTCCACACAGCGATTGCATTAATACCATGATCTCCATTTTGTCATGAAATGGATTGATCAGTGGTTTGTTGTCGATTTTTGATCGATATTAAAATCGATTGTTGTATTGAAGATGGTTAAGTGCTTCTTTGAGCGACGACTTTGATCGATCTTTGCATTTTTCCTGAGTTTGGCATCAGCAGCGCTTTGGTTTTCCTTTGTTCTAAAATTACTGACAATGTAATTGTAGACCGTATCGTTGAATAACGTCTTTGCCATTGGTAAGGTTGCATGACCCCGCTCACCATGGTTAGCGCTGGTGCGTTATTCACGTTCATGGAAACCTTCCGGATTCGTTGGCTTTTCTTATTAAAGTCATTGTTATTCTTATTTTCGGAAAACAATTTCGTAAATTTTCAAGACCTATTTGGTTCTGCTTACTATTATTTGATGTTCAAGAGGTCGAGTTCGTTTCCGTTGTGAAGTAAAATTTCCTTCTTCATACTAACTTGCACACATAAGCTCGCGTAGCCTATCTTCGGGGCTCCACCCAACAAACTCATAACCTTCCCTCCTGCAATACGACTGCAAGGGTATTATCACTAGGCAAGGCGCGGCGTATACACCTCGTCTGAGGTGAACACGTCGACGTAAAGTCTTACGTATGCTACGTATAGTCGCTATTGGCTCTACAAGAATATACCCGGTTCCTTGGTGGGCAATGATCGCCATCCTCTTTCTCATAACCTACCAGATCGCGGAACATTGGAAGTCGTGTATTTCTTAATAATTCTTATGGGCACTGACCTCTACTGTACTGGACTGTACTGAGCTCTACGGTAAACTGATATTTAAGTCATGCCCTTTTCAGTACTTGGTTAATATCGTCGGTGCGGTCACGGTCGCCGTTCGTATGCAAATTTCAAATGGCATTAAAACGTTTGCGTGTTTGATGTAAAAAAAAATCTTCTAATTCGTTTTAGAACCTGCGCTGCAGAAATCCCAAAGTTCAATTTAGGCCGGGCACTGGGAATGAATTATTAGCAATCGATATGCTAACCACTAATAGCTCCAAGGATCCTATCTTTGTCACTGGTCGCATATATTCGTTCGTGACGTTTTTTTTTTTTGACAGGGCGGTTGTATTTGCCAGACCAACCACGGTTGACAAGCACCTCGTGCTTAATGACTCATGCAACCTTTCGAGTGGGACTCATTTGAAGTCTTCTTGTGAGCAAGTCATGTACAAGCCACATCACGTTGGAAACGCACACCCTCTTCCTATATGGCCTTGTTAATAACAAGCTTCTCCATACATCTCCAAGGCTGTTACTTTCTAGGTTCATACTGGTGATCGGAGGGTACCTGTTTGCCGGATAAGTTTCGCTACTCTCAGGTTTCAGCCAATCGGGCAGCTTACATTCTACAGGTGAACAGAGATTGTCAAGTTTAGTAAAGTCATTTACGACAGATGCCCACTTGCGCCAGTATCAAGCTATGAGGTCAGAACCTGGAGCCTTGATGTTAGGAAACTACGAAATGATGTCTTGAACGGTATACTTTGAGATCTCTTAGTTCCATCGTTTCGTAATCCTTCAATAGTCATGCAAAGATCGTTTAGCCATGAAGGGGTTATAATTGCTGCTGCCTCGCTTATCCCCAAAGTCTTGACCCTACCTTGTTGATTTTAGGGATACTTTCAGGAATCAGGTCTTTGCCCCGCATTTCAGTCAAGACGGCATTCTGTTCGTAGGAGATTCGTCGGTTGCTAGTCTGGCGAGTTTTTTTAATTTTTATATCGGCATATGTGTTGGTACCTTGAAGAATAGACTGTCCATTTTCCTTCCAAGTAGTAATAGGTGGGTCTATGACATTGCCTCCGGTCATGATGATAGTAGGAACATCTTGCTGGTACGATGGGCGTTGCGAGGCATGAGTCACAGGGAGACCAAATTAAGTGCGCTAAGCGACGTTGACCTACAATTGGGTACGTCAAGGCCAGCATTACTATTAAGGCCTCCACTATTTTCCTCATTGGCAAAAGCCTCCCCATCAGGGTCAGGAAGATTCTCACTTCTAGTGCTCGATTATTTTGGTCTGGAATCTGGATCTGATCTTGATGTGTAACTCCAGCTGATCAGAATCCCATAAAGACTTTGAAGGCATGATAAATCGCTACAAACTGCTGCCACTCATCTTGAAAATATTGTTTTTTTTTTCGATCCAATAATCTGCAAGTGAACTCTTGGCATGTCTGCCAGGGAAGCAATGTCCGAGTCAGCAACATAGATGTTTATGGTTCTGCCAAATGTATTTTCACGAGGTTCATAGTCAATCTCTGAGAATCATCTCGTCTGAGCCCGATCTCCAGCAACCACCCTACATGATTCTTGCATCTTTTCATATGATCCCGTGGTTCCAATTCGACAAGAGTAGAAACGAAATATCTCCTTGTGGTTTAATTACCAGATCGTTTCCGATCCTGTCTTCTTTGGCTATTTAAAAGAAATTCAGCTCAAAGTGCACGGTTAGTTTCATTGGGAAAAACAAAGATCCTACATAGATCGTCCCAGGATTTAAAGGACGGTGAGCTGAACTCTGATCCGGAAAGATTTGCACATCCCGTTAGGTTTATAATGGCAACTAAAGCTCAAGAAATGTTTTTCAGTACAGCTGATAATGGTGAATGGGGCGAAAGATAGTTGATTGCAGAGCAAGTGTTGAGAATCAGATCAGCAGCCGTGCACAAACGTCGAAATTCTTTTTGGTATGTTAATTCCTTGTGGATGATGTCATGCAATGTCCTGCTCTTGCATATCCAGATTTCACATTGCCGTTTACCTTGCAAACAGATGCCTCTCTACTTGGTTTGGAAGGTAAACTCTATAAAAACCGAGACGGCGTGATATTTGTCTCGTATGGAAGTTGATAAGACCGGAGAAGAACTATTACAGCAGCAACTTGAATTTCATGTGCTTTATTGGGTAATCTCCATAGGCTTTAAATCCGTACTTTTATTAGTCAGATGAGTCTCTAGTTTACGTGGATGATATACCTAGAGCATACATGTTGTCGTCGGCAAGGTCGAACTTCACCGGACAGAGATAGGTAAACGGGTTAGCAAACTTCAGCTTCATAATTACGTTCAATCGTGCAAGCTTACTCTGGTTAAGGTAAATCAGTAAAAACTACAGCAGGCCATCTTTTAAATGAATATTTTCCGAGTTACGGATGGCCATAACAGAGTCTGCACAACCAGGGATGGGAATTCGAAATCTGCTTGTTTACTGCGTTGGCGAACCTAACTAATACAACGCGCATCCAAACAACGCCTTATCATGCATAATCAAACAGAAAGGACGAGCCTCATGCACAAGACTATCATAGCCGTGTTACGTACGCTTGTGGTGTAGCAGAAAACCCGCTTTGCAGGCAAGAATCACTCAATGTAATCGTCAACGCACGCAACAACACGATAATATGTGCCAATAGTGTTTTCCAGGCTCTATATTGTTTGATAGAGAATCTCGCCTACTCTAATGCACCTTGTTGAACATCTACAATATGAGACATTAGCAGATTCATCGGCGGTATATTACGTCGAATAGGCTAGCTTTAATTGCTTAAATTATATCTTCGGAAGGCCCTTAACTATGGAGTCGCTAGATATGTGTAAGCGCTTACCCATACGCGCGATCTCACATCAACTTGCCTTTCCGGGTACGGTCTTGCGCTTTTGAACTGTGACGTTCTTCGCTGGAATGCAGTCATATGCACGGCAAGGTCGCTTTTTCGCTATGCGCTCATACCTGCCCATTTTCCATCTCCAAGTCTAAATTAGCTTGCGTTGAAGGCAGACGTTATCGTGACATAAATACCTAAATAGAAAATCAGATAGCGAATGGGTGAACTAAATTCATTGTGTTAAGTTATGCCGAAGTTATTCCACCAATATTTGCTTTCTTTCAAAGTAACTTGCCAACAATAAATCATTGAAGTAAAGTTTGAAATGCTTTTAAAACTTCCTTTACAAAGGGTGGCATTTAGCGGCCGTAAGCGCAATGTATTTCCATGACGATGTTTGCCAGGTACGGCTTTGCAGTTCCAGTCAACATTGCATGTAAATAAAATTAATAAATGTCAAAAACTCAAATTAGTGCACTCGTCCTTGACATGGTAAAAATAATCGAGGCAATGTTCACCAGTTCTTTTCCAAAGCATTAAAGTACTTCTTTTTCAAGGAAACATTTAAATAAAAATTGCATGAAAGACGGCGGTACAAGGCATGCGCTGGACATATCAGAATATGATCGCCAAAAGAAGTTTAGGCCATATATTACTTCATGAATTCGGTAGCAATGTATCGATTTCACAGCAAGGACAAAAATAAACGTCAATTATTATTTACTTTCTATTCATTGAGGTAATATATATAGAATTGATATTTACAATCAGTGGAAAACAACATGATTTTCAAATGCTTAGAACCAAATTCTGTCGAAATAAATCAAGAAGAGTTCACTGCACAAGCATTATGATTTAAGAAGTCTGCTGGAATAAGCTAATTCAAGGACTTAGATGAAACCACAGAGTCAACCACTAATAAACAGGATATGATCGCCGCTGAAAAAAAAAACAACTTGCACCACTTGGAATTGGATTACAGTAGGTGCTTTGCATAACTTCAAACATATACTCCAAGCTTTGGCAACGAGGAAAACTGCGGCTTAAACAAAAGTTTACTGAAATATTTCTTACACATGTATTCGCAGACACGGGAAACATATCCAAAACAACTAGCATGGAATAAAGCACGCAAATAGCTGCAACAGGTGGGTACTAGGCTTGATGGTATAATTAGCATGAGATTGGACGGTAGCAGCATTATCGAGCAACCTCAAGACTACATACTAATGGTGAAAACCCTCAGAATTATTTATTAAAATGACAAGTGATTGACCGAGATCTCCTTTCAGTGCTGACTTTCATGTTTAAGTAATGAACTTACCCAAAGGTTCCGTAAGGACTTCATTGCCCAAATTTGCATTTTTAATGATCTTCACCTGCCAATACAAGGTACAAACGTTTCCATTTATTTAGCGAAGCAGTTAGTAATTGTCTATAGGTAGTAGACATAGGCAACTTGCATCTTTTTGAGAGTAACTCTAATGCACCAATTTACCGACGAGAACATATAGCATCGGGAGCCGGAGCTAATTAGGTAATTAAAAATCGTAAAGAAATGAGGAGGATTTTCATGACGTAAGTATTCATTTTAAATGTATTTGATGAGGATTTGTCACAATTTAATTCCTTTAACAGGCCATAGACTACAAGATGCCTTAGAACCGATGCGGTCGAACATGCTTGACATATTCACAAGTCTTGCATTTTTCTATGCAAATTCGATCCGTAGCTTATCGAATAAAAAAATACTTAATCAACTTGGCCCATCAAAATTTGACAACCAGGAATCAACTCAGTTCTTTGAGTGTAATAAGAATAACTTTTTGTTTCATATACTTTTAGGCTGATTCATCATCATCTTATCACGATGGCCTTCTCTGAAATCCTGAGGCTACCACAGTGCTTAAAGTTTGGTGCTGAATTCTCCCGTATATTCGATGGCAAAGTACTCTCCAATTATTTGCTGAGCAGCCTAACTTGAACTACCTACGCACGATGCATTTTCAAATGTATGAACCATAGGAATTGTAAATCCATAAATTTTCCGAGAAAAGCAGTAAGTGTGAATTAAATTCAAAAGACTCAAGAGATGAAGGCGCCGTTCTGGAAGACCGAAGCGGATGGACTTTATCCGAGACTTCCATCGAACCCATAAAAGATGTAAGTACTGATCTTAAAAAAAATTCAGCAATATGGACATATTCATTCGAAGTCCCATTCGTGCAAAGCATAATAGCAGCATATAACTACAACAAATAATGTCCCACTGTTGCAATTTCTTTGCTACGTAAAATATTATAAAATGAGACCCTTGTAATAACGCACACTGATCATCGGACGATAAATAAAAGCCAAATGTCATTTTTCTCATGCTTTTCTAAATGAGGATTTCATTGTTTCTTTAAGGCAAGCCTTCCTCTTTTGCTGTTGTCTTAGATTGGTCCTGTATGTCAACAAATGTCACCTTGCAAGCACTTGAAGTGATTATACTTGAATGAATTTGGGCAATTCATGCCATGCATGTCATGCATATTCACAGATAACAATGTCAGCAAATAACTTCTTGCATTTACGAGTTCTTTGCTACATAGGATGGTGAGGAATAAGTCCCGTGAAATAACGCATACTGATAACCGGCGGATAATTAAAAGCCAAATGTCATTTTATCATGCTTTTCTAGTCAAGTTTCCATTGTTCCTATAAGTAGAGACAAGCGCTTTTCGTTTGCTGTTGTTTTAGATTGGTCCTTTATGTCAAAAGATCTCACCTTGCAAGCACGGTAGATGCATGGATATCTGTGAAGATCCCGGATTCAAATGTGTTTGCGATGCTTCGTACTTTGGATCTCGATGCGAGCTTTGTAAGGATTATTCAGAAAATTTAAGAATACTTTACTGCAATTTTAGCAGCGCAAAAACTTTGCGTTCATTAAATTCAAATTTTCTTGCTCAAGCTATCGATTTTTATTGCACTTCCATGCCATGACAATCAGGTTAGTAGCTTGTGCAGAACTAATGCCGTATGGCCATGCACCGCAAAAATTTGCTTTAGAACTTATTTCTTCCTTCTATGCACCTTAGCGCCAGGATCTAACGCGGAAACAGCAGCGGCGTCATGTCTTGACATTCGCAATAATTTCGGTGGGAAGCCACCCCCGTCAGGACGGTATTGGGTCAAGACTTCAAAGGCGGTGGAAATGTTCTGTGACATGGAAGTTGATGGGGGTAAATTTCTTTGCATTTTACTTATTTTTTGTTAGAAAAGTCAAGGCAGTTTAAGAGTCTATGCATCTGAAAATGTTGGAAGTGATACAAGGCAGGAATCAAAGGCATGGTTTAAGGCTTGTATGTATTATATGCAGTGATAGATTTTCGATCACTGGATAGTAGTTCTTCTGATCATCAAAGAAGTTATGCTCATAATGCAACAACACAAGCTACCAGTGTCAAATTGTTATGATTCAAACTTTAATTGAATTTTGACTTTCTTGTTGGGAGTTGCAGAAATGATAGGATGAGACTGCCCATGTCTTGTACAGTACGGTCGCTATTATATCAGTTTTATTACAAGTCTCACTGACACATTATCCGAATCATAAGATTTCTTTTAGGAATAGCCGGGTGTTTGTTTAGCTAATCAATGAAAGAATTGTCAACAAGCCATTTAGAGAACTTTTAAGCTTCTTGAACATCCACATGTTTTGTGCCTTGATTGGTGCGTTTGTCGGTAAGAAGACTTCTTCATGGGCGTAATTCCTAAGACAATGGCATTTCTATCGCGGATGGAGTGATTTGATGATACAATGAAGTCATTCTATTTATCGTAGGTGGATGGATGAAAGTTGGAAATGTGAATATTACATCTAACTCGTTCATCTTTAACCCATCGCTGGTACTCGACGACCTGGAAGGTCTAAGTATGGTTGATAAACCATATTACTTACTGTCAACATCTGGATTGAGTGCTCTTCAGAAATTCATTAATTTCAAGTCAATTAGAATCTTCTGTTATAAACCGTCAGTGAATCGAACGATACACATAGCTACTACAAACAATAGTCTTGGTTTGGCAGTTGTGGATTACATGGTCCAAAGTTCAAATGCAAGACCATCGGCATGCAAATCCTTTGTCCTACTTCCTGGTGACAATTCTGAACTTGCTAGGTCATGCGAGAATTGGGGTGATGGAGGAGGATGGTCATATCCCGGATCGGGTCCAAGATGGCTCTTGTACGATGTTACATCATATATTTCAGTAAAGAATCATATAATAACTGGTCAGTACGGTGGTCGCTTTGAATGTGATGACTACGGCAGACCTGAGAAGATTGGAATTTGGATGTTTTTTGTCCGTTAATTAATAAGAATATTCAAATCTCTAAATGATTTTCTGCAGTTGGTTGAGATTGCCTTATGATTAAGCCATACGCGGACTTTGTGTAAATTACATGCCTAGCACGCGTCCAATACAATTCAGCATGCTTCTTATACATTTTTTGTGAGCTCGTGTGGAAATGAAGCACTTACCTCTTGATTGTTCAACAGAGTTAACTAAGGGTACGCAGAAGTTTAGCTCAGTACCAACTTTGAAATGTTCATGCAGGGCAAACGTGCCGAAACTTCCAACTATCAAAGTTTCAATAATTTCCTGCAATTTGGTGCGATACTAGTTTGTTTCAGCAATATATATGAACTTATCGTATAGTTCTTGCTTAGTCGGTATGCAAATTCATGAATGCATGCTTCTTGACGAGAAAGAACCTACGCAGGCTTCCTTTTTTGAATCTTGGGATCAGTTTCTTCATTTTTTTAAGAATCTTTTTACAACAGCTTCAAAATTTAGATGCAATTTCGTTATCATGGTCCGTTGTGACCACGGCATGGAAGATAAAAATTTTATGATCGCCTTTTTCTTTCAAAAAACATGTGAATCTCTAAGTGGCCTTGTCCTAGAAAATTGTTGAATTGTTGCCCAAAAGTTTCGCCTGCAACGGCGTAGTTGCAATGTCACACTCTTCGGATTTTGTTTAAAGAGTGGCCCCTGCTTGAGCTGTGTACTAATCTTTATGAAAATAATAATAATAATAATAAT
>QQSS02029112.1:0-19015 GCA_003687565.2 Craspedacusta sowerbii | reverse complement strand
GTATGTATGTATGTATGTATGTATGTAGGTATGTATGTATGTATGTATGTATGTATGTATGTATGTATGTATGTATGCATGTATATCTTTTCTGATGGGAGATTTTGCAACTGACGGGTGCTGACTTTGTTGCTCTTGGATCGCGCAAATATATCTGTTGTATGAGCGAAGAGATCTCTTACAACATGAGGCGTGTATTTGGCTGGTCAATGTTGTAGTTGCTAGATTAGACTTGCATTTATTAAGCACCCGCGCTGATGGTTGCATTTGCTTTATTGGTTTCATTAACCTAACACGCTGACTTTGGTTCTGAGATCTGACTAATTTTGAGGGCATATGAGAGTAATGGTAAGTCCAGTAGTATACTCTCACTCTTACGCTCTTTACCAGATCTGGCGAGGAGTCGCTTTGTGAAGCGCTGTTGATTTGAGCCGCAACGGAAATCATCCTGGACATTATACTTGTCGTGCATAGAGACAATCAACTTTTGTATTTTTGTAGAATTATTAACGGGTCCGTTGGCAGCTTTCTTTTCGGCGTCATGTGAAATCGCTTCGGACCCGTCAAATATAGCGACCGTTTTTCCCATAAAAGTAGCTATTCCATACTTTTGTGTTAATCTTGACATGTGCGCCCACGTTAAACCTTACGAGCTCTCCACGGCACCTGAGATTGTCGTCAATCAGAAGGCACTTTGGCTTTACTTTGTACGGTATCATCGCAGAGCTCAGAATTGTAACCCCTGCGTTAGAATTCTAGGTCCTGGTCATTGCATACTGCTTGCACGTTATTTTCGGGGTTTCGAGGAAGGGAGTAGTGGAGGTCTCTCATGGTTATAACATTTTCCTTTGCTGAAGTCTTGCAAAGTGCCCCTCAGGGAAAGAACGGCACTAATCTGTATTGCCATTAATAGAACAAGTATCTGCCATACATCGTGTGCTTCGCCTTCGAAAATTTGCGATCTTCCCATCGACAGGTTAGGTGCAAGAGCTTTTTGTTGGTGTTCAAATTTTGTTACAGTCAAATCTTAAATGGCCTTAATTAACACTTCATTCTAGACCTATTTCTTAATCTTATGATCGTGCAAATAAGAATTGCTGAATGGTTTTCCAAGAGCCAGCTTGTTGCGTTCTGTATAACCCTTTGGCTTTGTAAGATTCTCTCATTTACCTGGCGGTAACCTGATATTCTGCTATCTCGACATTCCAAAACTCGATTGATCTGTGAAATCTGCGCAGGAAAACCTTCGAAGAGGGATTTAACGAGGTCGAGCGAATCGAGGTGGGCTTTGATCGACTTTGAAGGTAACTTCGCGTCATGGCAACTGATACCTGCAGCTGCCCCATGCGCATGCGTATGAGCAAATCCCGCGCGCATTCTCGTTGATGATGCATCAGCAAAATTATGCAGGTTGTTTACGTTTAGAGAGAACTTACTCCAAAGCTGTAAATTTAAACGGGGAAGAGATCGCTGTGCTGTTACATGACACAGTTGGGAAGGTATGCATCTCTTTTCGTTTTTCCCATGTTAACCACTGTCTTAGCTTGATTCCTCTCCGTACGACACGATATTTTTATTATTTAATATTTAAGTGGAGTTGGTGTTCCAAGACAGGGTGATTGGCGGATGAAAGCTTGTAGCAACGCTTTGCACTGTAGTTCTAAGCTTTCTTCTGAGATTTTGTTGTGATTTAAGGCAATCATCAAGATGCCATGAGAATCATCTTGTAGTTGACTCTATTTGTACTACAGGTGAGTCCCTTGTGCAGCTTGTGACTGAAGCATCCTTATAGCGTATGATGATATCATGATAATATGAAGCAAGGTATCGAGGTGATCGATTGTTTTAGAGCTGGCTTAACTACAGAGACCAAGCGGACGCTTTCATCTTGATGTATTCGGTGACTTCGGAGCAGAGCTATAAAAATGCCAAGAACACTGTAACATCGATTCGACGGGCAGAGGTTGACGTGAGAACGATACCAATACTCCTGGTGGGAAACAAGTGCGACTTGGAGAGCGCCAGGACCGTGAAACGTGTCGACGCCGAATACTTCGCCACGAGTCACGATTGTGTCTTCAAAGAAATCACAGTTGCCGAGACAACAAACATGGACTGGATTATCAAGCCACTGATGAAGAGACTGGAAACGTGCAATGCGGGCCGCTCGTCCCAGTGCTCCGACTGCGCCCCGAATGATTCTTTGGAAGGAGGTTCGCCACCATCGAGTCCTACCAAGATCAGCGTTGCAAGAAAACCCACCACGAGACATGCCTTTAAGTTTTTGTCCAAGAAGAGATTGTAAATAGTAGTCGGGAGGGCTGCAACTGCCGAGCCGTATATTCTGTTGATGCGAGATTAGAATATAAAGTTAGCGTTAATGATTTATTATCATCCCTCTAATATTTGGCTTGAAAACCAATGCAAAACAGCTTTAATTTTTGGTATTTCGACAACCAATCGTCCCGTATCGAAAATCTTCATGTCAAACTCTATGGAAAACGTTCAAAATTTGGTAGTCACAGGGGAGTTAGCAGCTTAGAAGACCAAGGCGTAGTCTTGTGTTTTACAATACCACAACGTCAGAGTCTAGAATTGCGAACGTTTCGTCCGTCACAGCGCTAATAGTCGGCGTCATGAAGACGGTCCTTAAACTTATACCAAGTTCATTATTTTAAAGTGCAAACAATAAGATTGGTTATTAGCTTAGGTTGGCAGTTCCTAAATCCAAATGGAACAACAGAATAGCAGCAGATACACTGATAGGGTACGCAGTAACCAGCAAACATCAGATGCTTTCCATCCTCACAACAACCTTAGGCTGGGGTTTACAGCAGCTGGCGCATGGCTACATTCAAAAGCAATCTTTATCTTCGCTTGTCTTCCGCTAGATCGTTTAGAACGAAAGCCACCTTTAACTTGGCTTGTTTTTCCCGAGATCGGTTAGGACGAAAGCCATCTCCAACGTCGCTTGTCTTTGCTAAATCATTTAGAACGAAGGCCATCGTTAACTTTGCGCAGTCATTTAGCTCGACCTTCGTTACTTAAAGACGTAAAAAAACTTTGCGAAAATTAGCGAGAATTAGAGAAAGTTAACGTCTGCGCCACAAACTACAAATGCGCCACTATCTTTTGGCAGCGCAGATATCCTTTAGATCACAATTCATGATCATAGTGCATGCATTCTGATCACGTCCGTTGCACAAAAGGTGCACACAAAATGTTACAATCACTTGCTGTAAGTGATGGTCAGTGGACTGCATATTCGGGAGTACTCTTGGCTGTTCAAAAACACCACCAGCAACATTCATTCTAAGCAATCTAGCTTGACACTTTAATGAAACTTTTATTTCACGAAATGGATTTGCAGTGACCGCAAGACCTGTTTCGCTCTTTGTTGGACTCAAACATGACCTGCATGAGGACAGATTCCGACGCCTAGACGTGGATGGCGCAACATCTACCAGTAGAGCACAAACGCTTCATTTACTTATCTATAAAACCTTTCTATTACTGGTTTTTGTACTACTTGCTCCGTAAAGAAGTCCCGCAATTTTATGGTCCCTTCAATAGTGCCAGTCTGGTAGAGGATTTCATTTTATTTGATTTATTTATAAATGTGTTTTAAATGAGCACAATTGCTGTGCACAAGCTATTCGTTTTCAGTTTGGTCTTCGTAAAACTGCATGGCTATAACGAGAGAAGGCTTTTTCGGGATCTATGTTTTAAGGTATCATCCTTAACAGGCACAAACTTTCGAAACAAGCACACATATAAAATATTGGGTGAGGTGAAAGGGACCTCAGATTGGTGGGTGGGGGGAGATTGACATGACTGATGGCATGGGGAGAAACAGATATAGCGAAGACTTTACTCCCGAGGAATCTTACCATACTGAGAGTAGTCCAATGAATTCGGAAACATAACAAGGTCTAAGGCTTGTAGAATTTTGCAGTCAGAAATGGGAGCAGTTAGGTCACCTGAGCTTGGGTAGGAGCATACTGGGAGGGGCAAGAAAACTTATGTGGATGCTCCCACGTAGTCCCTTTCCGTGGCGCGGAGTTGGTGTGAGTGATAATCTTTTATGGTTATATAGAATTGGCTAAAAACTCATACTCAAATTCATACATCTATGGAGTTCTAATTTCACCCAGTCTTTTGGTCAAAGCAAATGCAGCTATGACGACAAGTTTTCCTATGAATACAGTAAAATTTTCTGCCAAAGCACGTTTAAGATACGCAATAACCAACTTCTATATTACTTGCACACTAGCACTTGAAAAATGGGCGAAAGGTTTATCGAGAGGCTGTTGGATTTATTTTCTTATCTAATGAACTGCATGTGGCTAAATATTGATTTCGGAGGGCTAAACATTGAAGAAAGAACTTTTTCTTCTGATGCTGAGATTGTATGGGTTAATATTTCTATTGGCGACTTCTACAGGCCAAATTTCGCCGGCATGACCTAATCATCTTGAAGGATGAAGATTATAAGGGATTGCCTTTGGCATTCTTGCTGATTAATTTTGTGTGATTTATTTAAATTAATTAAATTCTGGCCAATGAAATAAAGGGCAACAGATTGAGCTTCGATTATTTAAATTAGATGCAACGTTTTATGTTGGTGATTGGAATGCATCACTTATAAGCACACATTTTAAAAGCAGCTGTCTTCAGGCATTTTGAGCTGTAAGCTAATGACATTACGTCACAAGGGTACGGACAATAATTAGACGTAAAAGTGGGTACGTAGTTATAGTACTTTGTGTTCTGTTATCGTAATGACCCCCCCCCCCTCCCTCAAAAAAATATATATATTACAAAAGTTTTAGCGTTGAGCTTCGCCACTTCAAATATCTAACACTTGTTCCTACACTGTAACGGGACCTGGAATGGTGACAAGAACGTTCCGTGTGGCCGATAAAGCTGTTTTCATCCACAAATGGGGTTTCAGGGACGAGTGATACCCAACCACGACCATTCGCAACCTATGGAACCTAACCAAGTGAGCAACGTGCTGCATTGGTGCACTCACATCGCCAAAGCTTTAGGCAGTCATTTGATTACGTAAAGCTGTGTACCGATATCTGGTCATACCCAAAAGCCCATGTTTCAGTTTGATTTAGTGCCCAACAAATTCAACGGATTTTTAGATAAACTTCGATTGGTACATGCTATTTAAGAAAAAATTATCAGATGTTCGTGGCATGCATGACCGGAAAGGCATCTAAATTTGATCCTAGTTGGCCTTGTTAATCGACCCATTGACATTGAACCCACTTGCACGGGCTAGGAAAATGTTTTTTTTTTATAGAGACTCCTATGGCTTGCCATTAGAATTACTTTAATGAGAGGACACTACTGATGTTGC
The DNA here is from genome assembly GCA_003687565.2 of Craspedacusta sowerbii. NCBI lineage: Eukaryota > Metazoa > Cnidaria > Hydrozoa > Limnomedusae > Olindiidae > Craspedacusta > Craspedacusta sowerbii. Next base: position 13,644 of record QQSS02029112.1, on the reverse strand, counting down.
TCGCTCTTAACGTAAAGTCCTACTTCATCATCAAGGTAGATTCTGCTCGCTCACCGTAGGGCGTCGTCTTGATATGCTGCCGACTGGTCACGGAGGGGAATTGTTTTCCCTCTCACGCGCAGACGCAGTGTAAACCATAACTCCGAACAAGTGTGGACTGAAAGCTAGTGTTTGCTGGTACTTGGTTCACAAATCCGGCAGAGGTTTGGCATGCCCTAAAAGAAAGAAAAATCCTTGTGTTTTTATGGTCTATAATGCTGTCGGATGTTCGTCATCGTTATGCCCGATATTATTTAGGAGAGCTTAACAAGAAGCAACCAACGAAAGTTCTAAACCACCGTAAGCTCTAAACTATCAGCAACCCACAACTGCCGCGATGAAAAGACCGAGACTATGTTTACCATCCTACACGTCTCTTGGAACTCAACGATCGATCGCTGACAACATTTCCAGACGATCTTCAACGACCGTAGAGAGCTAGATAAACAAAGAGTCATGTCCTAGTTCAATACTTTACCGAGACGTTTCAAGTGTCACCAGAAACACGGTTTCTTCTTACGCTACTTCTGCTTGGCAGATTTAATAACATTACATTTCTTAAGCATCATAGCATTTGTTGACCGATGAACTAAACTTTGAATGCTTTGACTAGACCTTAGTACACGATGTATCGATGTATCCAAGGCTAAAAATCTAGAGATTGAAGACTAAGGTCTGAGAATTGCAGTCTGTTTCATGCATTTCTGCAATCATTAGAAGATCTAGAGAATGGAAAAAGGCATTGAAATCGCATTACAGCCACGCCATATAATTACTAGATTACAAAGCTTGTGATTAAATTTCAAACCAGGCGATCGGAGTCTCGCTAGTAATTAAAAAGGGCTACATTCCACACATGACCGCATTTGCCTTAAGTACCCGGATTTTAGAAACGTTTTCCCTACGTCACTGATAATTTCGTTTAAGCAAACAAACACCATTCTTATGCTGCAACAGAATGAACACTGCCGAACCAGACACCATAACAGCCGCGGAGATTAATGTTGCTCTGAATAACATGAAGGCAAGAACTGCACCGGGATATGACTAAGTTTATCCAAATTTCTTGACGCGTCAGGATCTAGAGCGATGGCCTTGCTCTCCTCACTGTTCACTTGCATGCTACAAGAACTCCGGATACCGAGAGTTCGGAGGCATGCCAAAGTGGTGGCACAGCAGACGTGTGGAAAGGTCCCCCATCTTGCCGCAAACTTTCGCCCCATCTCGCTACACAGTGTGTGCTACCAGCTGTTCAAGCGCGTAATCTTCACAGAATCGTCTCTCTTGTGGAAACGCTACTTAGCGACGACCAGTCAGGTTTTCATCAAGGTTGAAACACCTGTGTCCAAATCACCGCCCTGACTACCTTCATTTTAAATGGTTTTCAGAAAAAATCTGAAGACTGGTGCTGTCTTCCTGGACCTAACTGCTGCCTATGGTATAGTTTGGCATATGTTTTTTTTAGAAGCTTGCAAGGAGCCTACCTTCATGGTTCGTGAAAGTTGTCGAACTTCTTCTCAGAAACCGTCGGTTCCGCGTTCACTTGGGAGGCAAGCTAGCTCTTGGCGCACACAGATAAATGGTCTGGCATATTCAACTTTTACATCAATGACATCCCCATGACTGTGTGGGGTAAGTTTGTCTATGCCGACGACATTTGTTTTGCAACGCAAGCAGGTTAATTTAGCGAACTTGAGAGCACCCTTAAGACCTACATAGCCAACATCACCTACTACTGTCGGCAGTGGCGCCTAAAGTGCAACCACGCAAAGACCGTTGCAAGTGCCATCAATAATCCAGCAAGTGCAGCTCGAGAACTTACGGTCCTTATGAATGGCCAGCCACTGAGGCAAGACTTCTATCCGGCCTACATGGATCACACTAGATCGTACCCTGCCGTTCAAAGCACACCTGTCCAAGACTTCAAGGAAACTAAAAATTACGCAACAATTTCCTCCCCAAGCTCACAGGCACCCTTCGAGCAACGGACTGGTGTAGGCCCTAATCAAGAGAATTGCAGTTAGATAGAGCGTTTCACCAGCATACGAGATGTCTTCGTTATGCTCCAGTCCCTTGGCTGCCAGTTTAAGCCAACATCGTCCGCCTTAAGACTCCGTAGGCAAGCTGCCACTGCTGGAAGGCCGTGCAAAATCCAGAGGAAGACGCACTGGCCTATGCACGATGATGTTACAATCTATCCACTGGCCAGGCTTTCATCACAACGCCCTACATGGTCGTGCGGCATCAGGAACATCATCGACATGCCCTGGAAAGGTGAATGAGTGGCTGCTAATACGATCAAAAAATGGCTATTGTCAGACCCAACAGTCTGCCAGCTTGGGTTCGACGTTCCTCGACAGTCTTGATAACTCCTTAATCGATTTCGGACAGATGAACGCACCTTCGATGCCAGCCTCAATCGTTGGTGGCATGGTACAAATCGGACCTGTGCCAGGGTGGACGGTGACAGACCATGACGCACATCGTCGATGAATGCAAGATGGCAAAGTTGGACGGATGGCTCAAAACCCTCCACCAAGTCGACGGCACTGCAGTTGAATGGTTGAGCAACATGGCAATGACAGCATTTGCGAAATGACTTCGTTGATCGCCTGCGTACCGCCTGCGCATCTCTTTCATCTCTTTCAGACAAACAGAATCCTCAGGAAGTTGGCAAAATTTTTAATAACTGCTATATAAACATTGTAGAACACAGTTCTGGTCGTAAGCCTAAAGACTATTCTGCAGATTTTTTATCCGATGATCCAGAAAAGCTTGTAAAACACGTACAGGAAATTTATGCGGATCACCCAAGTACACTTAAAGCAAACAGCTGAAAATGCGTCGCTAGAAGACAAACCCTTTACCTTCAGAGAAGTTTCTAAGGAGGAAACAAATAAACTATTACATTCTTTAGATATAACTAAGTCAACTGGCAAAGACCAGCTTCCCCCCAAGCTTATTAAACTTGTTGCAAATGCTCTTGACGCTCCTATGGCAAAAGCAATGAATACTAGCCTACTAGTCTCTGACGAGTCCCTTGGCCGGGACGAAACGTACGTAAGACTAGCCACTTGAATACGAGCCTAGCCGAGAGAATATTTCCGAACTGCGCTAAGAAGGCAGCGGTAGCTCCTCTCCAAAAAAGGGGGTGACCGCTCGAAAAAGAAGAACTACCGGCCCGTAAGCCCGTAGGTGCTCCTCAGCCGCCAGCGATAACAACAGCAACAGCAACAACCGCAACGACAGCAAAACTAAGAAAAATATATTTTCCAGCTATATGGGGAAAGTTACACGCTAAAAAATCAGAAGAAATTGACCCTTGTTGTTTAGAGCAAAATAGGAGTCATTTTTTATATATGTAATGCTGCTCGAGGAGATAGATCCGCTTGTCAGAGGCAAGGGTAAAACCCGAGTTCTATGGTGTAACGGTTGCTTGGAGCATGTATTTTCAAACGCCTCTTTGTGACCATTAATCCCTATCTTTTCACATGCAATCTTCCTTCTTTTCATTTTCCGCATTAGGGAAGTACCTGGACTGGGATCCCTCTCCATAGTCCTAGTCAAACAGTCACCTGTACTTGAGCCCAAAAAGTATTGTGGTCTTGCAAACAGCATCCTCAAGCGCAGCTCCAAACTCATCCACCAATAAAATCTTCAAAAAATTGTATTTGTCATCTAGTCCAGGTACTTGTTCTTGTCCCTTTTAGTATGAAAAGATGTAACCCTGTGCTTCAACGTTTAGTCCGTACACCTCAAGCTTTGCTATTAAGAAGACTATGGTCAAGACTTTGATGTTTACTAATTAAAGTTTTTTTTCCAGGTTTCGATCGATCGAATTGAGACATGTGAAGAGTATATTTTCTTTGGCAACTTCAAGTGCAAATTATTTAGGCTTTATCTAAAGGTGCTATTTCTACTCTTGGGCTTTCCAAAAATTTCGGAAATTTTTTTCAGACTGCTTACAAGCCTGCACTTCTTCTTTGGCATATGTCAATGGAGGGAGGAGTGTGAGGACGTCTGGAAACTGATACACTGGAGGCTTTTAGGCAGTATGATCTTTTAGTAGGTATTCCTGATACTGTGAATGAACTTCTATTTAGCTCAGCCTTGGTCTGGAGAAATGAAAGTGGTGATGCTTAGGTAGGGTATTCTATTAGATAACACAAAGAAACTTTGTATGGTTTACTGAATGGAGTCAAGTTATTCTCACTCAAGCTCCAAGATGTGCCACACAGTTATCCTTAACCTCTTGAGGATTTTACTGAAGCTATTATTGAATATGTTTTAAAAAGAACATCAAATGAGAAAATAAAATACTAAGATGCAAGTGGTCATGGTAAGTCCAACCAGTAGTGTGTATTGGTATTATAGCTCCTTAAGAAACTCGTAAGTGCATGGGTTATTGTTACTTTGCATTTGTTGACATATTTGTCCCTTAAGCAATCGCATGTTAATTGAAATCAATTCAGTATTCTAAAATATTGTTTGTGCATTTCGGTTTTTGTTGGAAAGCCCGAAAGCAAATACATTGTAAATTTGTTGTAGTTCCTTGCAAAGTAGCTGAGAGAATACGGTGGGCCTCTTCTAGATTTGTAAGCGACATGTCAGTATCATGACTTGTGCCCAAACAGTTCCCTTGCTGCTGTGCTTTAGTGGTTTGTACAATTGTTTTGTCTTGTTTTTAAGGATGCAGTTGGTTGGTGCTTTAATGTATCAGTAAGACAGAACAGCTAAATTTTGTTTGCGTTGGAAACCTGGATGCGTGGAAGGGCATGTCAGAAGATTCTGATAATTATTGTGTCCATAAATCTTGTTTTGTTATGGTATTTAAGTCAGCATCCCAGCCATGATGCATCTCCAACAGGTGAGTGGCATAGAATTTTGGTTGATGTGTGCAGAAAGTTAAATCAGATAAAGAGGGTATGTGGATACATCTGTAACTGCTTGGTGAAAAGACCTGCTGCTGCTGTCAAAGCTTTAGCTGCCTTTTTTGCTGATCGGCTTAGCTTCCTTGTGAGCATGGCTTTCGTGGAACATATTCAATGTCTCGCGCACAATCTTACTTCAATATCCTCCGTGCTTTTGTTGTCCAGTGCAATCACATGGTTCAGGCAGTTGATATCGTTGACCTTGATCTTGTTTGTTGAAGTCCTAGCCTTCATGCAGTTTCTTCGATATTTAGTCTCCATTGGTGCCGTTTTTGCGGACACAACTTGCAGAACGTACCTTAACAATAAAACTCTCTGCTCTCCTGCCATCTAAATTACTCGTAACCCTTCCATTTATAATTTTACTCCCACCACTTTGCTCCTGTGTTTATTTCTTGTTATTGCAAACTACACACTTTCCTAATGGGTATAGCACTCAGCATCTACTATTCTTCTCCAATCACTTCCAGACAAATAAACGTCTGAGCTGGACAGTCCAGATGTCCATTTATCAGTCTGCGGCGACTTTTTTTTTTAAACCAAGGATATGATCAGTCTGCCAAGTATGCCATATATGTGTTTGGGCTAATTACGGAGGAGGAGCCCTGCATTTAGGTTGTTGGCTTGATCAAGTATCCTAGCATAGCAAAAGTGGCTAGCTATAACATTATGTAGTACACCAGGCCTGTACAGAAATCAGGATACCAGACATCCCTTTCTGAGGTAGGTGGATGTTGGCGAGGACAGCTGTTTGTGCAACAAAATAGAAAACTTTGTTTCGTTGACTGGATAAGTTACTAGCCCAAAAATATGGCTGGCGTTCTTAAGAGTACTATTTGGTGCGGGATTGATCACTGTAATTGATGGTTTTAGGAGAGCAGTTATTGCTGACTTGCACTTATTAGTGTTGATGGGCTTCAAAATTATTATGATAGTGATGGTCTATACTAATTATACTAGTTTGCTTTTGTTTATCGCAAGTATGGGTGTAAGGTGTATGAGTCTGTTATATTGCTAAAAAGTAGTGCGTGTATAATTTAGGAGAGTTGCGTGATGTTGCATCGAAGTGGCGCGTGGCAGTTGTCGTTCCAGAATATGGTAAGTCTACCTTTAATTGACAGACAGTCGCAACTCCAGCTTCATGTTGTAAAACCCTTGTTAAACCCTTTCGCATGGTGAATGAGGTGGCATTGTATTCTCCGATTAATGATGGTTAGGATTGCTTATTTTTGATAGAAACTAGTGCCACCCGCGTTACTTTGTTATGCCGCATGCAACGACGCACCTTTGCTATTTTCCCGCTCCGGCTCATTTACTATGCCGGGATGTTTATGTCCTTTTTTGCCAACTGCATTCAGCTATCACCTTTGAAGCTGCCCATGCGTACTAAGATGTTTTTGTTTCATTAGGAAATTAAAAGCTTACGTAAGTGTCGTTTTATGAGTACCGTTTGTCGCCAGGAGTTTGCAGCGGCTGGATTAGCAAGCATTTAATGTGGTTTGCAGCAGGAAGAGAAGAATCGTATGGGTATGCTTCGCCTGCGAAATAATTGGAGCACATCTTATGGACTATGAAAAATGTTTGGTTGAGAAATTTGCGGCGATTTACTTCTAGCGTCAACTAGAAACTGCAGGCTTACCTAATGGTGTAGGTGACGACCTTAAATGGTGTCTGTCCTAAGCGTTGTTTTTATTTCAACTCCTATGTCTTGTTTTCGAAGTAGCTTTCCTTCTTTTCAGCTTCTTTTGACCATGATATAGCGGCTACTCTCCTGTCCATTCAACAGCATGGTGGTGAATCGCAAGCTTTCGTTATCTCGGAAAGGCTGCCGTACCCATATTTTAACTTGCCGTATGGAAAGGTTTGTATAGATATTTTTAATTGCTGCAAATTTTTTAACCGCTGCCTTGGAGACTCAGTTGATTTGTTTCTCGTGCTCTGTTATCATTTACTGCATGTTAATTGCTTCGACTTATGATTTCAGCTGTCTGCATCTATTATGCTTCTCAGAAGTTACATTAGCTAATTAATGTCATCTTGTTTTTCAGTTCTTGATTCTGTCGCCATCACCCGACAAACCTAGCTGGGTATTTGAGCCGTTGAGGTATTAATTTGGCAGTGACTTTTACTTGACATTTCATTAGCGTTTTTTATTTGATGATAAGGATGAGGATTCGTGTGGTGTGTCTCTGTGGTTTTAGTTAGAAATGCAAAGCCAATATTTAAGCAAAATTTCTGTGATATGATTGTGTCCCATGTAAGCATCCTAGCAAATCTTCAAGCTGTCAAGCAACATGTTATGTTATTTATCTGTCAATCTTCGTCGGAAAATTTTTTATGATTGTCATGCTGCAGCTTAAAAATTAGAATTTATTTTTTCAAGAGCATAGATATACAAGAGCCTGAAGTTTATGCCCTTGAATCTTTTTCTTTTCCTGTGCTGTTGCGTGGCCTAATCATGCAAATCAATATCGACGATAATATGAACAAGATTTTCACTTAGTTAATTATGAAATATGCACTGATCATAGTTGATTAATAGATCCCGTCAATCATGCTCCTCATCTTGGGGTTGGAAACCCTAAACGTTTTCTTTTCACTAACCAAGCACAGATATGATTTCTATATCTTTACGAGTTTGATACTGCCACAGACTTGATAAGGATCAAAATTGTCTATTTATAGTCCTATTAAGAACTTCTTAGGTCAGTGCTCTTGAGATTATTATTAGTACCTTGACTTTGCTTTGTTCTCGTTGTGGTTTGTTCCAATAAAGTTAACTGCTGTTGATGCAATTAACTGACTTTATTTTTTACGGTCGTAGTAACATAAACTCGGATTACATTTTGATCGTTCCTGATGGGTTGCAGTTGCAAGCCAGCGTTGCTTTGTTGATCGATCGATACTTGGAAAGCGTCAGCAACTACGAGATTCTAGCGTTTGCGCCTGATGGGCCAAGCTTGCCTTCATGTCAAAATGTTGAAGTTAACCTAAAGTAATGACATCTTCGGCTTTCGTTTGATGTTCTGAGGCTAATTATATGGGAACGCAACTGCAATGTCCGTGTTTTTGGGCTTTCATTCCCCTAATTTTAGTGTCATGCTTTGGTGCTAATAATTTTACAGTTATGAAGCAATGCCGTGCTTCGTCATAAGGGATAGCTGATATCTTACACTGCTCTACTTCATTGTTCTATTAATGAGGTTTCAGTGATAAAAAAGAGCCCTGTTTTTTTTCGAGGGATGTATGGTTAACATGTAATCGCAGCTGTAACTACGTATTGACTTGGACCGATCAGCTATTGCATTTGCGTCAGTCTACTGGCGCTTAAGGTTTAAGGCTGTGGCGTATTGTACGTGTTTTTTTTTTCTGTGTGTAGGACGTGGACCTTAACATATAGAGCTCCTCTGCAATTAAATGGTAGGTCTTTTGTGACTTTCTGCTTGTGATGTTCTTTGGGTGCATGTAAAAAGGTTCTTGATGTAGGTTAAATGTAGACTGGATAACAGGAGTGGGTTGTTACAAAGATTATTAATCGTGTTATCACTATGTATCAATATCAATTCTTGTGAGTGTTAATTTGAAACGTAAGCCAACGGTCAAAATGTCTTGAATTTGTGTGCTCTAGAAGAAGCTTAGCATTGCTGTTCACCCATTTTCTGTCTTTTGCTTATTTGTGTGTGCTAGTTTATCCGCTTCACTTTCAAGACTAATAGAATTGAAGCATCAAAACAGCATTGACGCTTCTTTGCATTAGCATTTTGACTTTCAATTTAGATGATAGCTGTGAGTATACTCCACAATCAGTTGCTTTGTGCTTGAGGACATCGATGCTGCGTAACCTGACAGAGCATTTCAAATCTCCTTTTTTTGAAGGTGCGTATGACTAGGGGTGTCCTTGTAAAGTACAATGGCTCTGGATTTTTAGGTTTTCTAAGTTTGAGATACGTTATGTTAGTTTAAAATGGGTGCATTCCTGTCGTTTTTCGGCCCTTCCGTAATTCCTATGTCTCGTTGTGTTCGTGTGTGCGTGTTTGTGTTTGTGTTTGTGCGTGTGTGTTTAGGCGTGTGTGTGTGTGTTTGTTTGTGTGTGTTTGTGTTTGTTTGTGTGTGTGTGTGTGTGTGTGTGTGTGTGAGAGAGAGAGAGAGAGAGAGAGAGAGAGAGAGAGAGAGAGCTAGAACTTCTAGCTTCGATTGTTGTTGTTTTTTTCGGAAATCCGGCTTATCAACATAAGAAGGTTGTTCTGCTTTGACCTGTGCCTTGCTTCGATTGCTTGGATTAGCGTTTCAACTTTTTAGCATTCTTTATCCAGAGCAAGCTGCGAAATTGGAGAATCAAGCTAGTACAGACCAGTGTATTGAAAACTGGCAAGCTGCTGTTTACTGATCCGCATAATAGGTATGATTGACTTGATTGTCAGGTTGCGTTTGCAGGTGATGAATTGGTATAGCCTTTTTTTTGATCTAGGTTTGTGCATTTGTTTCGCGATTTTTTGTGTGGGAACCACAGAAAAATGACGAGGTTTCCATTATTTTCTGTACACGCTGACTGAAGTTGTTTTTTCCTTGATGCTGTTCTCGCAGCTAAAACTAAAAGTGTTGTTGGTAAAATTTGTAAATTTATGATTTGTTGAGGAAAATTACAATAATATTCCTTTGATAAACTTCATCAGCTTAAGAATTATTGTTGTTGCAGCAAATTATAAAAGTATTCTTTTGCTTGCAAAACTTAGTTAACTTATTAGACTCTATTGGTGCAACTAATAGTAAGTAAAATTCGTTAGTGCAGTAAATTGTAAGAATATTCCTTTTTTGATAAACTTAATCGACTTAGATAATAAACTTTGTTGTTGCACCTAATAGGAAACGTATTGGGTCATGTGAATATTATTAATATTTTGTATTTCTTTTTTCTCAATTAACATCTGGCGTTATATATTCATTGCCAAATTGACTTCATGACAACATCTGGGATTTTTTAAGGGGTCGAGGACCGCACATGCGATTGTTTAATAGCTTGTGTTATAAGCGGGACGGAACGCGTTGAGCGTGCTAATAAGAACTTTGTTCTCTAGCTCCGAGGCATGGGTTTAGATTTGCTTTTTAAAATTAATTCGTATTATCATTTTTACTATTTCCTCTCGTTAATTTTCAGAATGGCATTCTTATTGATTGTTTTATTTTAGGTGGAAGAGGGATATTTCTTTAATTAATGCACGGAAATCTCTATATGAAAGGTAATGTTGTAGTTCTGAATGATTGTAGGATCCTCTCGCCTTGAAGTTCTTCCCCTACTCAGCTAGGCATGCGGATATGGTGGTCGTATTGTGACTTACTAACTGGTCTGGCCGCAACGTATGGCTACACATTGTATGAGAATACGCCTTCCTGTATTCCTATTATTGGATTTATTTTGTTGTTATTGGTATTATTATTTTTGCTATTAACATTTGCAATATTTTTAATTGTTATTAAAAATTATTATGTAATATATTTTGTATTTTGCAATAGAATGTACAAGTTTGTGAAGGAAAACAACTATATGGAGAGCAGTTACCAAAAGGGCTTCTGGACGGATATCTCTGGTAGCATAGAGCATACTGAAACAAGGTCTTTCATTGCCAAGAACGCTAGAAATAAACAGCGAAGTTTGGTAGTAACTCTACTGGATCTGCAAATTGCGTTGGTTGAAGTTCACCATAGTCTGCTGAATGCAATCCTTCGGTATCACCACATCACACCCGAAATTTGCGGCCTCATTAGTAGCTTGTATAGAGACTACCAAGTTTCTAATTTAAGAGTACATATGTAACTAGGCATATCGCCGTACTGCTTGGCGTTCTTCGAGTATCCCGTCTTTTGTTCAAGCTGGCCGTGAATAGTCTCATAAATGCTATCAAAGTAGAAAACATCCGTTGTCTTGGCTATTCCAGTTCGTGCTTCCTTACTAAGAAACAGTGGTTCCAGTTTGGTGACGACACTACACTCACCATCGCCAATAAAGCAGACAATCAATTGCTCTGCAACGTATTCTCTAAGTGGTCGACCTGGGCCGACTTGAACATACGTGTTGAGAAATGCCGTATCTTTGGTATTAAGAAATGTGTTGTACAATATCAGCCCATTATCAAAATCTCTAATCAGAGAAGAGAGTGCCAGCAATGGCCGATGGCAAAAGTTTTGCGTATCTTGGAAAGCAATTCAACTTCATCATGAACTGTGACGCAGTGAAGGTTGAGCTAGTCTCTGATGTTGCGCAGTACCAGGCCAAAATAGATCTAATGCCTATAAAGTTACTCCAGAAAATAAAGATTGTGCATCATGATGCCTATTCCAGGGTACGTTGGCGTTTTTCAATTTACGAGCTTACAAGCACCTGGGTTAATTAAAACCTCGAGAACTTAGTTGCCAAGAGCGCTCGAAAATAGCTGCCAATTCCAATAAGCACTACTCATTTTTCTTTCCCCGTCAGTTAAGCCTCAATTTCATCTGCGTCACTGACTTGCATCGCGAATGCCAACTCTCAGTTCGGCGGATTTTGAAGACGGCAAGTAATGTTGAACAACACATAATTTACTCGCTGACATCAAGTGCAGATTCTAAAGCCGATCAAATTGTGGACAGGGTTGCCAGCACCATCATCAAAGAGTCCTTCGTCAAGGCAGAGAATTTTCAGAGAAAAAGCATGCAAGTGAAAACGGATGTTTGGCAAGCTCAAAAAGGAAAGTGTAATCATCTCGCATGTCCAAAAGATCTCCACTAAAAAATTACTCCAAAACTGGCAACTTGTGGTCTCTCGGGTTCCAAGCAATATAGCTTGCTTTTGTCGAAAGCCCTTATATTCAGTCTTGCAAACTCATCGAACTTAAAGCGCTAGGGCCAATCTCATGGAAACTACGAGCTCTGAGGGGATCTTCAGACGCATCTTCACGTTTTTTCATTTTGCAAGTATGCATTAGAGCGTTTCCTGTGGCGACATGACTCCGTATCATGAAAACGTTGTCGTTTTTGGCTACGTTGATCGAGTCCTGAGCAGAATGTCGGAATTTGACATCCGGGCCAGTTTCTACATTTACTGTAGAAGAAACAAGTCCTGGACTGATCCCGAGATATTAAAATTTGTCTTACAATCTCAGAAAAGCTATTGCAGGATGGACCTTCCGGAAGCGACCATAGTTTGTGAAAAATATATATTGATGCATGTATATATATATATATATTAATATATATATATATATATATATATATATATGTATAGTATTATGTTTTTACATATTATTTTAAATTATATTATTATACTGTTATTATAGATCGTGATCCATTCATGATTTCAAGTGTAGTGAGTGGGGAAGCGCTAAGACCAGACCTGATTGTTAAAAAGGATTGGATATGTGTATAATCGAATTGACGATCGGTTTTGAAAGGAGTATGTCTAAAAATGCAGACAGAAAGCAACGGCACTGCCATGACCTAATTAAGAACATAAGGCCAGGAGGCAAGATAAGGTTCCCAAACCTCTTCATAGGCGCCAGTGGTGTACTGTGCCAACCAGTCAAACCAGATCTACGAATGGCTGCAATAAGTTGGCTTAACACAGCGAGATGCTCCATGAACTATGAAAAAGATTATGAACGTGTGCTTACGGTGCACTTACTTCTTGTGATTGCGAAAGTGACATAGAGATTGAAATGCCGGATCTTGAAATCTGGTGAACGCTGTGTCAGCAATTTTGCCATGCCTGCTTGCAGCGAGTGGAGTTTATTGAAGTGTAGAAATTTCCCTGTAATTTTGCACGAAAAAGGTCTTCTATAACTGAAGTTGGAAAAAATTATTATTATGATGATTATTATTATTATTATTTTTATTGTTGGTGTTATTATTAACATTATTATTATTGTGGTTGTTGTTGTTTTTATTATTGCTGTTATTAGTATCATCTGCAAAGGCCTACAGAATGTGTCGGGAAAAAAAAGAATATATATAAACTTGAAGGAAAAGTTATTATTATTGTTATTTTTATTATTATTATTAATCAATATTGAATACATCGTGTGCTATCGCTTATTCGTTACTTTGGCGTTAGTATAGCATTTAGGTTTTAGATTCAGGACGTTTGTCAGTTTGACGTGCATTCGTTCATCTGAGGTTTTCGGATTAGCGCTTTGGATATGAGCTCGCTTGTGCAAGCATTCCATTTTTTGCCTAAAGAGCATTATGTAAACAGTTTGTTTTGAAAACTTTTTGAAATAAGGTTTGGAGTCAAGAGAGTCATAAACGCAGATGGTAGAGAGGAATGGTTTGGCTGTACGAAGGTAAGCACTTGATGAACTCAATATGCTGAACGTTGGTATTTAAGACTAACATGTTGCTGCTTGTGGTACGTTCATATTCTTTTTCTAGTATTTAGTGGGGTTTGTATTGTGTGCTTAATTTTTATTAGGTTTCTACTATAGCAGAATAACGATCGTGCATTGATATTATCCATGGTTCTTAAATTTATCATATATTATAATAATTCTTGTTTTCTTCTGCAAGCTCAACCCTGCGTGAGATTACTTCTGTTTAAATTTCTAATAACATGGAAACGCGACTTCTATTTTTATTTTATTATTATTATTATTATTATTATTATTATTATTATTATTATTATTATTATTATTATTATTATTATTAT
>QQSS02029001.1:0-19016 GCA_003687565.2 Craspedacusta sowerbii | reverse complement strand
TACATACATACATACATACATACATACATACATACATACATACATACATACATACATATATATATATATATATATATGTGTGCGTGTGTGTATGTGTGTATGTGTGTGTGTATGTAAGAATTTTACAAACAAAAACAACTCGCTTCAGTTTAGACCACATGTTTTGACAAAACCATTCTCATGGTCAAGAAAAGTATGGAAAATTCATCAGGATATTTATACGACATAGGGGCGCAAATACAAAAACTCTTCCGCGATTAAACGCTCACAAATTACACAATAAACGCATCACGGACGGGATTAGTATAATAAACAATGGCCAATAATCCAGCAAGTATATACATAGCAGTTCCCTGCATTACACTTTGTAGAGCTTTCAAAAATATTTAATTTAAAACTTGCAAGGCGAAGAAACACACTCCAAAATCACAATCACGAACATTTTTTTCGTGGCTACTGTAAGCAGATACAAAATTGAACGCAGGTCATATAGTTCGCAAGCATACACGGTACCGGTTCATGAAAAACACTAGAACCCAGTTGTTAAGGATAATGTCAACGGACGGGAGAAATCTTAGTTTAAAGCTGCGCAGCAGATGTCGTGAAAGTCTCGACATCCTTTGACCACACTCTAACAGTCTAGGTTGCTCTGGGGAACTTTGAAAGTTGATTTACATCTTTTCCGGGTTTTTTCCCCCTTCTTCTTCCAAGCAGGTGAGACTTTTTCAGTAGCCATTCATGGATCCAGATAGTTCATCAAAATCTTCGACGCGGAGACATAGAAAGCTACAATCATGGTAAAACCATGCTCAAAAAAACATATTTCACGCAGCCTGTTTGAGGTTTAAGGAATCAGAAAGGACTCGTGAACGAATAGAACCGCAACTGAGTTCCAGCGCCAATTACTGGTATTTGGAAATCTCTTGAAAACTCACGAAGGGGGCTCTATTACCCTCCACGTAATACTCTACAAAGAGTGATACACTCCTGGCATCGAGTTCAACTTAAGCTCTTCCGACCACCACAGGATTAGCACTTTTGCAACTTCGCATCTCAAACCTGGTGGCTACAATAACAACCTGGTCCTTATAAGTCATGGGTCTAATAACAGCCATAAAGAATACACAGTGGGGTGCCAATTCATGATTTTCACATGGCGTCCCATGAGAAGATAGTTCAGGACCCTGTCGAGGAATAAGCAGTAAAGAGCAAAGCGGACATGGGTATGGAAGAGAGCGGACAGAAACGCAGCCAAGAAAAATGTAAGCAACTAAAGAACACTATTGGCACTGTGATGATCATAAAATTTCTTAAAGATTTCATGCAGGGTATGTCAAATAACACACCTTCACAGTCCTGATGGAAAAACTTTATATTAATCGCGAGCCCCACCAAGAACTAAATCAACAAAACCCATCGCCTTTTACTTAATAACAAAAAACATATTTGAATATTAGTCAAATTTTTAATATTTTAATTTCAAACTAATGACACAATATCACAATAGAAAGCCATAAACTTTGGGCAAGACCTGTTGAAAAAGGGCTTCCTATATTGAATAAAGGAAACTATAGAAAGACACTTATATCATGTAATCATGATCTTCATTTTCAGTAAACTAACTCTGGGCAGCCAAGCTAAATGTCTAACAGCCTTCACCTTCTTGTGTATTTGTAAGGTCAAATATGCGCATCTTTTTCTCATTGCTGCTTGTTAGTAGCTTATCGCTTCCCTAGATGCAATAAAACAACAACCTCAACTGCAGTATCCAAATTACCGCTTATCCCAAGGTATCGCCTCCCAAGAGGCAATAAAAACAACCTCAAGTGCATTATCCAGCAATACCTCATCAGCTGTAACACTGACATCACGTTTATTACTCTGTGTAGTTCATATACAAAACTCTTTTAAACCATTTCTTAATGGTGCATCACATATATCAAGAAAAGTCTCCATACACTACACTGAAGGACAACAATAGAAAAAAATTACTAATAACTTTGAACAGAAAAATAACACTTTCAAATTTGCAGGACATGTTTCAACAACATCTATTGACATTCTCAACCAAGTTAGCATTTTCAAGAATCCGACACATATACACAGGAGGCGTGGGTACTCCAATTAATAATAAGATGCTAGCTAGCAATAAATGCTAACTCAGTTGAGAATGACAATATATAATGTCAAAACTTGTCCTTCAAGTTAAAACACTTATTCTTTCTGTCAAAAGTTATAACTAATGTAATTCTGCGTCACCCTTGCATCAGAAAGATTAGAACATTCATGATTAACGCACCTTAGAAAAGTCCACAGTTTTCACAATATGCTGGTGAACAAAAGAGGCAATCTCCTTGCCATTAACAGCATCCCACAATTTTCTGAAACAAAAAACAGAAATGCTGCAGTGAATTTTGCATTTGACTTGGATCTCATATTTTTTCCTGTCCACAGTTGTGAAGCAGAGGCAAAGTTCAAGAAGAGCTGCAATAGATGTATAAGGGGATATATGGTAATTGAGGTAATCCAATCACTCGATCTAGTCACAGACTCAGTCGATGAGGTTAGTAAGAGCAAGGAAGGCATTTTCTTAACACAAATTTTGATAAATCAAGGCAATCTACCCTTCATTGCAGCAGCGATTAGGTTGCTACACATGCAGCAGGTTAACAAAAAATGCAAAACGTGCATTAGGACGAGCAACATTATATACACGAATACATGGTAATCAGAAGCCTTGTAAAACAGCAAAAGCTTGGTTCTCATGTGTCATGTTTTTTTCTTGATGCAAAATGCACCTTGGCTAATAAAAAGATCAAGGAACACTGGCCTTGATATAGTCGGAAGATGCTACAACAGGATGTAGTTATAAAAAGCTTTCTGAAAGCTGCTGAGTCAGCACAATTCAAAGATGATGCTCACAGACCAAAGCAATAATCCAGGCGTGCAGGTGACAGCAAGAATGAGGGGATATATAATAGGGGATTACATGATTCAAACCAAAAAATCGATACCTCAAATAGCAACACATGATTATATTACAAAGTAATGACTTCAAGATCTTCCTAGCGCCAGACTCCTGAAATCAACCTACTTTGGTAGTCTTAATTGCAAGCCTTGATATTACCATGAATCACAGAGGGAAAAAATCACATTACTGCAAGCATCACAAAGCAAAATTCTAGCAGACTGTACATTTAGTGCCAAGTGCTGCTAATAAAAAATTTCTGGCATGAGGATTACAAATGATGGAAAGAACGCTCAAACGTCATTGAAAGTAAGCAACTTACGCACTAAAGTCTGCTGCAGCAGTTGCAGCTTGGGTGGCGTCTCTGTTTAACGTTACACCCCACACAGCTCCTTTGTGGCCTTCAAATGTTCCTATCCAGTCCCCAGTCTGTCCAATACGAAGCATCGGTTTAGCATCTATGAAAAATATTGAGCCAGATCACACTGCAAGTATTACCTGAAATGTATCCAATTTTCATGTCAAGAACTTAACAAAGATATTAAGCATTTCATCAGAATTCAAATGCCACATTCAAAAAAAATTCCTGTTTCATAGAAAACCTTGTATCATCATGAAGCTCCATTGCAGGTACATATTTTCTTGAGGCAACTTGTGCAAAATACGCTGACGCTACATAGGAAAACAAACCTTTGGAAGCACTTATAAGAAAATACCCTTGCTCTGTTGTGTCTGAGAAAGCAAGGTCAACAACAGGTCTTGTGTGGCCAGGACAAGACAATGGGATCTGCTTAGCCATTTGTTGAGTATGCCTAGCTCCCAACTACAGACCTACTGTCTACAATGCAGAAAGCTAGTTTAAAAAAGAAATTCTAATACGAGAAAACTCAGAACCAGGCAGCTAACCACTAAATAGTCAATGAATACAACGCTGCTCAAAGATAAAAAATATGGTTAGAGTCACGGCTTTACCCACAGGAACAATTGATGACTTAACACTAAGCTTTGCATTTTTAAGACTAGTTGGCATTAGACATGACCTGCTTTTCTTTTTCTTTTTTATAGTATTGCTAGTACCAGACAAAAACCATGTAAGAACGTTATGTACAATAAATTTGTGGAAAACTGAACTCAATTGCATGTGATTCTATAAACACATTAGAAGCATCACTCATTACTTGTGTGCACAGGATACACTTTATTACTCACCATATCTAATAATATTCCTACGAACCAATTCCTACCATGCCTGGACATTATGGAGTGATGAGACAGAACATCTTAAACTTGCTGCAATCTTTTATGATTGGCATTCAGTAAATGATGTTAACCTATTTATTTCAGGTCATTATCTCATTGATTCTAAGTCTGCAAAGGCTCACATTTTGCCTACTTTGAGGTAGGGACCGAACTTGTCATAATCCGGGTCGGCTATTAATCAGTGAGCCTCAGACAATGACATTCAGCCTCTAGGGCAGTCAAATATCAAAGTACTTGGAAAAATAAGACCTAAACATTAAACATATCGGCCAAAACGTGTATTAACACAAACCCTGCTAGGATTAAAAGCAGCCTCAGCAAATTTCCAAGCAACTATCATGATCATGATCACCCAGACTTTAAAAAGCTAGCTAATGATAGCTTCGTATTAGCTTCTAGTCGGTCGCTATTTACGAGGTTTGGCTTAAGCCCTTCAACATTATCCGTCCCATTATACGACCCTTCGCATTTGTAGACACTGTGTTAAACGCTTCGAATTAGAACCTGTTTAACAAACGTGCATATTGGAGTGTTCACGCCTCTTATGTATTCACACCGGTCTCTTGTAACGCTTACTTTGCTCAGAATGACAATAGATGTTGTCGAAACATGGCCTGCTAACTGAAATGCGTATTGATCAACGGGATGTTGGAAACTGTGGATGATACACTACGTCCATCTCTACGTCCTTCACTGCTTAATATAAGCTCCTACTTAATCATCCGCAAACTTAATGAAACTCCTGTTGAGCATATTGTGCGTCGGGTTTAAACGAAAGGGTTGGTTCCCTGTCATAACTAATAATAACAGCTTTCAGAAAAAAGACAACTTCTTTAAGTTTATAGGACATGTTTCGATCAGCTTTGATCATTTTCAACTGGTACGAAAAATTATATCACAAGCGTTTAAATAAGAAGTTGGGAATACACCAATTGGGCAATAATTGATGCTACAAATGCTCACTCAGCAACCGATTAACAATTCCAGAAGGGACAGCACAAAGTAAACTATAGTTCAATAATAAAAAACACGAGGGAATAACAGCCGTAAGCCATTTTTTTTATGGGGCTCCATTCCATGAAGTCTAGTGATAGTTTGGACAGGAATGGTAGTGACAACAACAACTTTCAGAACGAAATTCCAAATCCAACTGCATCCTTAAATTAAATTCGATTGACGAGTATCATTGCAAAGTGCCACTGATCTTTTATATGTATTTTTTTTTAAAATATGTATGTACATCTTTTGCTTTTCTTTTATAGAATTTGCATATATGGTAGATATTGATTATTGTGCATCCACCATATTGAATTAAATACTCTTGCTGTTATTATTGTTGTCGCCACGCTTGTTTAATGCGTGGTTCCTTGCATTTCCTTGTCGATATGGTGGGCACAATTTATCACTATAGCAAATGTAATCTTTGTGTTCGCACCTTAGTATCGCTGATGGTTTACTCTCATTGCTTAATTTTCCTTCTTTGTACGTTACTTCTTTCCTTATACAAACTGAGAGGTATGTACTAAGCAATATGAGGCCGCTTGGTTTGCACTCTGCAATTATGTCTCTCATCTCTTTCCGTAAACATTACCAATGTCATAAGATTGTTAATAGATATCATTAAAGGTTTGCAATCTCGATCTGAGTAGCTTCGGCTATGAGAATGCCTTTCCCTGAATAAATGTTTATGTCAGTTTTGAGTCAAATTCTAGTTACCAATCCACGCTCGCACTCTGAAGTTTTTCTGATTTTGCTTTCAAATGTTCGAATGCTTTGATATAGTTTGAATCCGATTCTTAATCTGAAAATTACTCAGTCAGAACTCTGAAAACCATTGAATCTTTATAACTGAATGTGAGCGACTAGGATTCGAATTTGCCCATTCATTGAGAAAATACAATATTGTTATTGTTTGTTGTTGTTGTTGTTGTTGTTGTTGTTGATGTCGTGCAGAATTCGAGTGCATACTGCAAAGATCACACTCAGTAGAAATAATGAAACACAACGTTTGGAGTTTCTATGTTTAGCGAGTAAGCGCGAACCGTAAAGTTAGGAATGTTCCGCATCAGTTCTGAGATAAACATTGCAGGGACGCGATTGCGAACACAACAACAAAAATAACAACAAGACTTTATTTCCTCATTATTGCTTCATTATTCCTCCGTCAAGTTACATGGCATGCACACTTCGAGAATGCCGGCTAACTAGGAGAGCCTCCACGCGGCGGTAGGTGGGCAAGCAGGGTATTTGACATATTTTTGTGGCTACCCTATTTTGCGAATCTCCTACGAAGTCCTAGCCAGCACAGTACGACTTCGTCGTCCGCTGGGAAGGTCTTCGAGAAGAGTGTCGTCTGGTAACAGGGGACAGTGCGATGTCAGCTTCACGATCGTTGGAGCATCGACCAGTCGTCCGAACCTCCCTCTGAGGGCGCATATCGAGCTCTTTAGCTCCTTGAGAGGCTCAACAACATCCGACGACTGGCCTCATTTGCTGTCACCGATGATTGATGGACTGTGCATCCGGGGGAAACTCCTGGCTCTTCACTAACAACAACAACACTTCGAGCATAACAAATAAAAAAAAAGATAGAATAAACAATACAACAATGCTAATATTGTATACTTCCTTAGGTGCTTATGCTTGATTGTGTGCCTAGGGTTTGGCTAAAGTGGGGCTTCAAGAATGAAATCCATTACGCATGTAGCGGGAGAGACATTGAACCTGAAGCCAACCTTATTTTATCAAGGCCAAAAGATAAAAATATTAGCAATTTCCTCATTGACAGCGATAGGGTCGGCTCAGAACAATGCTCCGAAAAGCTTTTGCATGAGAAATTTGCGCGTCGAAACGAAGAGGAATATGAAGTTGCTGGTATCTTGTAGTCTTGAGATATAGAGGTGTTAATTTATTGTTATTCTGCAATTATCAGGCTGTGCGGTCTCAATCGCTGGCTTATCAAACAATTTCGGCAGTGGGACTCGCTGCTTGGGTCGTCAGGAAAGCAAGGGGTGGAGCGTGATTCTGTAGAATCCGTCATCTTGAGCAGCCAAAATATTCTCTAATTGAGCTCGTTATAATGTAACTTCTTGGCCATTTCTTTCAAGACTTGTGAAACCGAAAATAAAAGGAATACTCGCAAGCTGTGACAACTTCTGCCTTCATCCGTAGAAAGCCTTGAAATTTTCTATGCATGGTCTAACAATTCCAAGACGGGCATATCGTCGCTGGCCTGATTCTACGACTCTCGCGTGTGACCATGCATAGCTTCGAAGAGCAAGAAGTCTAAGTAATCTCGAAATCAGAAAGGTTCAGATTAGCCTAATGCACTTTAACCATCTATTTGTGGGTATGCACCTTTGCAGCCAAAAAGCGAGTTCACATTTATCATGAAAGACTTGACCTAAATAAAATCAAGCAATCGTATAGGGCTTTTGCACGAAGTACAGTTTAGTGCATGGCATGAAATATTAAGTCTTGCTTAAGGATTGCGGTTAACTTAATCAATATGTTATATTCAGTGACTGTCACTGAGCGATGAAATCCATCTTGCCACGTGGCGGAGATTTATAATTAGGGGCTGTTGGTCAGCGGCAGAGCTCGTTAGGCAAATCCCAATATAAATCTACCGCCTACTCCTCAGTAAGCGCTACATTGCGATTGGTCTGACATGACGTAATCTTACAGTTAGGCTTCCAAAATGGTGGGCGGTCTGCAGTCATTACTGATGGAGAAGTTTTGGCTGGCATGTTATTTATTTATTTATTTATTTATTTTGGCGAAGTCTGACTGTAATCCAAACCCTAACCCAAACCATAAAGACTTACCTTCACCCTAGCCCTAACCCTTTCTCTAACAACAACACCAATAACAACAACAGCAATCTTTTTCTCCATAAATGCTAGTTAAAAGTTTTCTACAGAATCACCAGATATAAAATAGATTACAGACTGACCCAGAAGGCTTTTCATTTTTTGGTTGATGTCTATAGTTCACAATTGTTTCATGTCTAATTTGCAGGCAAAGAATCTGGCTAATGATCATTTCATTACGATATAAAGTATAACAGAAGGCTTTTCATTTTTTGGTTGATGTCTATAGTTCACAATTGTTTCATGTCTAATTTGCAGGCAAAGAATCTGGCTAATGATCATTTCATTACGATATAAAGTATAACATACGCATTTGAAGGAGAAGGAGACATCCTCTATAGCCATGGGTAATCAGTTTGAGGATGTCATCTTGAACCCTGCCTTAAGGGTCTATGCATCAAGACCTAATGAACATCATTAAAGTCCTAGGTTCGTGTGAAGTATTAACTGTTCAGTGGCATACACACCATTATTCAGCATACTAAAACTCGGATCTACATCTTTTTGGTTTGGTCGAAGCAACTCGTAATGTCGTCCACAATCGTATCGTTAAAAAGAAAACTCAGCAAAAGCAAGACGCTTTGAACAATAATCTTCAAATATAAAGTACATGCAAGTAAAACGAGATATAAATGCAAAATCAGTTCATAAGGAAACAAAATAAATTTCAGGAATGCCAAGTCTATACACTTGCATCACCAAGACGTCCAAGACGTTTCATTAACTGTGAGCGCAAAGTAGAGCAAGAGTAGTATTCATATGTTCAAAGCAGAAAAAAAGCAAAAAGTTTGGTGTGGCCTAGTGCACAGAATACCCGCACAGAAATTGGCAAAGTTAAGATTTCTTTTTTTGGTATGATAGAGTTGTTCCATTTCCATCTCCATCCTGAATTATTTCAAGGAATATAGAAAATCGAGAAGCCCTTTGCACACCATGCCAACTGACAAGCATTACCGTGGTTGGCAGAACTTTCTTTGGTGCTTTTGGAAATTCTAATATGACCTGGCTTAAAAATATGGTAAATTTTGGTTGCATTTGCCCAGCAAGAGCGATTGCAGAAACACCAATTTTAGTTCAGAAATCGCCAAAGTAGGAAAGGGGCTGTCTTCGGTCGATTGTTTTTAATTAGCGGATTGTTCTTGATTGGTAGACCTTATGCTTCGTTCAAACGTCGCACTTCTGCCGCGTCGAATGCACTTCCATTAAATTCGACTCAGATGCGACACGAAGCTTCTTCAGACGTCGAATTTAATGGTCGCACTACAGTCGGATAGCGATGCCGAGCTTGAAATTATTGCCGCACGTAATTATACAGTCGCACTGAACTGACTCAAGCGTCGCATTGCTCTATTGAGTTCGACGCGGCAGAAGTGCGACGTTTGAACCAAGCATTACTTACTTGCTTTACAACCCTTACCCTATCTTGAACCCCAACAACTAGCTTGTGGTTGTGACCATGGCATGATCTGCCGTTGAGCAGGAGGTTATGCATCCCTGATCTCCTTGCTTTTAAGGGCTTTGCGATTTAGAACCGAGTAGCGGCTGCTGAAGTGTGCCAGATACTGACTGATTCAGTCCAACAAATACATTTTTTGTTCAACAAATCTCAGAGAAAAGATGTTCGTTAATATTTCTGGTTTGTTTGCCTATTTATGTATTAGTGTGTACGTTCGCAGGATGTCCTTTGCGATAAAACACATGTTTCTGCGGTGAGAAGAGTGTGTCTGTGTGTGCTCAAGCTTAGGGAATCGACTGCTTAGGAGCGTATGATCTACCGTTTTCTCCTCAGTAAGCGGTTCATTGCGATTGGTCTGATGTGACGTAATCTCGCGGCTGTCAGGCTTAGAAGACGGTGACCATGGTGCAGTCGTTACTGATGGAGAAGCTTTTGTTTGCATGTTATTTATTTATTTATTTATTTAGTTATTTATTTATTTATTTATTTGCAGGCTAATTCTGACTTTAACCAAATTTATTCGAAGGGAATTAATTTAAGTATTCTGGCGTGCAGCCGCAGCCATATTGACCTTCGCGGCATGTCGGTATGATCAATAGCAGATTGAGGAGTAAATGGTAGCTTACTGTATGTTAGTCTGGACATCTACGCAAGTTTACCTAGTAAAAGTTCCCTGTAAATAATCCATAATGTAACTAAGAAGTATTGTATCGATAAAAGAGATTTTCGATGTCACGACGGTCTCCTTTGATTGATAAAATTTATCTTGATTCGTAACATTTAGTTTGAATTAGCAGCTCTCAACAGGCCTTGTCTTAAGGATTTTCATCTATCGAGACAAGAACCTTACTATTGCGGAGCCTTTTATTTTCACGTGTGGTAGTTGTGTTATTGCAGTGCTACATAAATTTCTTTCCTCAAGGTAATTCTTCATCTTTTTTTTTTAAGTCTTGCGTGAAAATTGTTTTTGAGTTCTTTTTTTTTTCTTCTTGGGATGATCAACAGTGTCACATGTTTTAGTACGCAGCCTTTTTTCACGAGTGGGTATTGAATTTAAGCGGGGAGACCTGGCCTGGGAAGTTCGTTTGTTGGATCAAATGGGAAAAAGTTATTTTTGTCAAAAATAAAAGTAAATTTAAAAATAAAAATACATGTCAAAAGTCATGTAGTTCATCCTGACCTTTCCTTTCAGTACATACAAAGTAGTGAACTGCATATACATGGTGATGAAAAATCATTCGTGCGTGAGGTGACTCTGCAAGAGTAAGTTTTTCGATTTAATTTCATTTTTATGCATAGATATTTGAAGGCGATTCAAATATATATATATATATGCGGAGGAAAGATCCTATCATATGGCCGCCTGCAAACAGTGCTAAGTGGCGGGTGGCGGACAGTCAGCCTGGAGAAATCCTTCCATGCTGCCTCTTCGGTGGCGTGGAAGGGAGACCAGCAGCCTTCGAAGCTATTTGTTACGACTGGTGCAAGGTAGAACTTGTAGTAAGGCAAGACCCTTGCCAGTAGCCTCAAAGGGTGCGGTTGGCAGGCTTGTGTCGAGAAGGCAGCGTGTTCTTGCGGAATCGAAGGTGGAAAAGAAGCTTTTACGCCGGAGATGTAAAGAGGCTGTTGCAACGGAGAAGGAGGGTCTGGTGGAGTTCTTCGAGGAGCTTAAGCAAGATACAGGGATGTAAGGCGGGCTGAGTAGCAGTGTCAAAGGCGTCGTAGCCGAGAGAAGCATATGCAGGCGTTCTACAGGGACCCTTGTAAGTTTGCCAGGGCGCTCTTCGAGGATGAAGCCTCTGGCTCTCTGGATGTTATCAAGGAAGCCCTGGAGAAGTATCTGAGGGCTACGTATTCTGGGGATAACTGTGTTGTGACTCTTTCTCGTTCCCAGGGCTGATTCAGGCCGATGAGCCAGCCCACGGATTAAATGTTGGTGAGTTCAGGCTGTTGGAGGTAGATGATGTGGACAAGAAGGCTAGGGCGGGAAGTGCGGCTGGGCAGATTTCGTTCACGAGTTCACATATGCTTGTTCAGACTTTCACGTCTGTGTTTAAGCTTTCCTAAATATTGCCGAACATTGACATTTTCAGAATAAACTTGCTTGCATTGTGAAAACTATAATGCCATAAACATGATAAAGCATGATCAACTTGGTATGATCAATAGTTGTATTACGCAATGATAGACTGTAAAGGAAGGATATTCTTCAGAATGCTATATGGGTTGTTTCAATTAGCCTAAAATTCATTGCATCTTCCAAGAAACCTAGCCTGTATTAAGGTAAGGTGTGATGATGCGTGTGATGCTAGATGTGATGACGTAAAATGAGATGAAGCAATAAAGGAGGAAATGATGCGTGTGATGCTAGATGTGATGACGTAAAATGAGATGAAGCAATAAAGGAGGCATAGCTAAGGAAGTCGTATGTCCACAAACCATAGCAAGTAACTTAATATGATTTAATAAGCAAGGATCTTGCAAGGATGTGTAGGAATAGCCACGCAAATATCGATCAAATGAAGAGATTCTCTGTTCTCGGAATAAAATAAATTGCCATTTTGCTTGGGTTAACACGCTAATATATACAAAAGCAAGTGCGATGAAGTGGTACCTCACTGACGACCACAGATCATTGATCGGAATTGGAACGGAACGGATTGGAAGTTGAATTGCTGTACATGCGAAACATAGTAATTTAAAAACAGAATGTGTTACTTTTTCTATGGTCACACAAGCCATTTGCAGTTTCGTTCAAATTTTCTTGGCAGTGAGTTTAGGCGCTGTCCAAGATCATGAAAAAGGAGTTGAAGCTGTTTGCCAGTGTGCCTAGAAAAAGATCTGCAGCTGTTTTTTTATCTCGTTTGATGTGTACTCGCTAAACATTCCTTTCCATTCAGCGTTATTGCTATCCAAAGGCGTCTGCAAAGAGTCACATGATTTTCACAGACGGCTTGCAACAATGTTTTCGTCCATGTTTTCTATCCGAGTAGGTAAACACAGTTAGGTGGCGTGTCGGCAAGTTCCTCTGAATGTTTGCTTTCCTCTGCTCATTTTGCGCAAGTTGTTGGCACCATCAGATTCGCAGGCAAACCCCCAGCAGGCTCCAGCGCGAAAACATCAATCATCTTACAGTTGAGATGTTTTTCTGAAACGCCTTCCTGGCTAATTTCGGCGATAATGAAGGAGATTTCTCGAAACCTAACATTTTGCCAAAGTAAAACTCAAAACCGCAAATTTACTAGCACATAAAAGAATCACAAAAGACTTTGATTGCGATTATTCTTCTAAGAAGGTGACTCCATGATATCTTCGTGGTTGATTGAAATTTTCACTATGCCCATTCACGTTCCATTAGTGCTAGAAAATGACAACGTCGCGAGGTTACACTGATTGGCAGGCCAGAAAGCGATGGCCTAACACGTGCGGTGACCCGTCTATACCTTGATTTCTCAACCGTAGGGTCGCAGCCCAGTCGGATGTTATGAAAGTGCACCCTGTTTCGATAACCGGGCTTAAAGCCACCAACCGCGTTTCATCCCTATTGTTTATCTCCGGGAGATAACGAGACGCTCCGCGAAAGTCAAATGCGTTATACGCCATTCTGTTCTTATTTTAGAGAGGTAGTTATTTACTTTGTGTGACAGTGATAAGACGAGTAGAAAGCCAGACGAGTCGAGTAGATTCTTATTGTAGAGTTGCTCACAGACTGTTTATGCAAAGCTGGCCAGTAATGAAAACACAAAGGAATAAGCTACTCTTTAAACAGCAATGTTTTCTGATACGGTTAACAACCAAGAAACGCCAATGCCACGCAAAGATGTAAAATTACTGTTAAGGACGACACAAACATGTATAAAGACCGCCACTAAAATACCAACAACATATACGCCTGTCATTAACCGGTCTTACTAATGTACAACATTATCAAAACTTTGATTGCAATCCCGTTGCTAAGATTGAGTGCTCATAAAGTAGTTTTTTTCTAACTGATGGTAACTCTAAAAGTTAATCTTTAGGTTGGTTTCAAGAGCAGCCACAGTAAATATTTCGCGGGCTGTTTGGCGGCGCATTGTCAACGAAGTCGGAAGTCGGCAATGCGTTATAGGAACTGCAATGGCGCTTAAAACGATGATGAAGGGGAGCTAGCAATATGAATGCATAAGAATTGTCCGCTTCAAAGTATTTGAACATATGCAAGCATTGAATGAATTTGTTAAACTTTGGTAAAGCACAAACACAGCTGTGCTTAATTTCCTAGGGAGGGAATAGCTATAGTTTTTGCACGATTCGTATCAACTCAAGCTTTGTAATAAGTTAATTATAATATATTTTCACGGTCTACGGTAATATTAGAAAGCTGATGCCTTCGTTATTTCTGTATTTTGGCATTCTTTTGTTCTTAATATCGGATATTGCTACAAGTTTGTGTGCATTTTCATATGAGAATGCTTTTATTTGCATTTTCGTATTAGATAAAACGAGGCTGCAACATTCTTGGGTTTGTGAAAGTTTCTCAGCAGCCGGAACTCTTGTTAGAAATTATAGCCACGCGGTTGTGAATGCTTAACCTTACCTAACTTCATAAAAATTGACAAATAAGTATATGTGCGTTACTGTATCCTGTTCAAGACTGCTGCCTAGGCCTCACACTGCTATGGACAACAAGCGGAGCTAGCTGCTAGCAATCAATGATACAGACTCAGCTGTAAATCATGCGTAACCACCTGGAAATCATGCTGAGTCAGCTGTAAATCCTGTTTAAGTCTTATTACATACATGACGGTGTTTCTTCACGGTTTGGAATCCGGCTGAGTTTGGTAGGAGGTTGCTAAATCAGATACGCCCATTTTATGACAGCTATCTTCAGGGCAGAATCTTATATTATCCGGGGATTTTTCAAGTTCCCCATATCCTTGCTACATTACAGAAGCGTCAGCTCATTTTTGCCAGGAATCAGCACTCAGGCATCGGAAGACTTTAAAAATGACACAATCGTTTAAGTTAAATACATAATCACATTGGAGGAACGTGGCCTGGACATTCATCCATTCATCAAAAACTTGACTGTGCAATGCTTCTTGTATTGGCAACATAGTTAGGCACTCGCTAGCAATTGGCCCTTCCAGAAAGATCTCGAATCGGTCTACTTCGGAGGTAAAGGAAATCAGCTTGCAATTTAGACAGGCAAAAATTGGCAGCAAAAGTTGTGTGATCAGACATATTCACTACAACTTTCAGCTCATTATACAATTTCAACCCATGGGAAAAAAGTGCTCAGTAACTTCTTTGCGTCCTATGGAAAGTATGTTTTCATCATGCGCTGAAAATGCAAAACTGACATTGTCCTTTGCAATCGTTGCTTTGTTGAAAACCCAAAGAATTTTTTTTTGCTCCAGCATCACTGACTTGTGATAACAGCAGCATCTTACAACTTGCCTCCTTTAAAGATGAAAACGTTTTTTTTCACCGTCAACGTCCAAATACAAACTAAACAACAATACAAGCAACGATACATTGCGGTTTTCGTGGGAACGCACTGATGGGAAAGCCTGCTTTCCATCGCTTTGAACCAAAGCAAGCGCTTGACGCTTTCCTGTCTTGGGTGGTAGTGTGCAACTGTTACGACAGCAACTGTGGAAAACATTTTCCATGGTCTCAGCAAGTCCCTACGTGGAGTCAGTAAATCCCGTTCGAGTCCCAATAATAAGGTTTATGTCTACCTAAGTAGCAAATTGTGTCCTCATTCCGCCATGGTGGAAATCCTATGTGAAGGATAGTGGGGTTGGAAAAAATGTAGCTTCCTTGAAGAAAGCATGAAAAACCTTTAAAAGCTTAGCACGAATTTCAGTCTACACAATCAGGACTGAATATCAACGAAACGATCGTGTAAAAGATTGCAAAGCATCTAAAAGGCGTGACCGCAATTTCAAAAGGGATAACACCATACTTCTAACGAAATATAAATTTTACCTGAATAGTTGCGCAAAACATTCCATCATCAAATAAATCATCAAATCAACCACCTTCTCCACTCAATAGAGGTGCACGATTGAGCATTGGACACCAATAGTTATTGAATAAGTACATTTGTCTCAAATAAGACATTCGCAGCGCCTAGGAATGCTTGCATGTGGAGGTATAAAGTATATGCGAAGAGAAAAATCGTATCCAGAGAATCTGACTTTCAAGACTTTATTCTCCTCTTCAGAAGAAGAAGAGCTTCAGATTCTGTTTGACCCTAGTAATCAAAATGGTGGTGAACCGGCTCATCAAGAGAGGCATGAGAGTCAAAAGTAATCTGGCACAATTGGAACTCTCCATAAAAGCTGTTGGAAGTTTTTCGTGGAAGCATAGCAGCACCTGAACAGCATGCAAGACTCTTCCAAAGTTTGTTATTGAAAAGAATTCGTTAAAACATTATCTTTGCGAGTTGAATTAGAGTACATATTTTTTATTGATTATTTCGTTTCTACAGAGTTTATATAAATTTAGAACTTCTAATACAATAAAATCCGTATTGGCGTGCCACCTACTTCTTCTGATGTTCCTCTTTTTTGGTCGCGCTTTGGATGTGTATTATGCAGAACACCTATCGAGCTGATAGCTGGGTTGCAAACTGATTAGATTGATAGCCATGCAGACTTATCGGCGATGTGTCCGGATGTACGGAATGCATCCATGGAAACACTTGCAGACCTTACAATTCATGTGCAGTTTATCAGTCTTTTTTAGATTAAGCGTCTGCTAAACTTCAGATGATATTGAAAGAGACTAAGTACATGCTCTTGAAAAGTTCAACACTTAACATCTACATTAAAGCTATTAAAGTAACTAGTTATTCAAGTTCTGGTAAATAGCCAGAATCTAACTTCATCTTTATTAGATTATATCTTCCCTCCTTTCCTAAGCATAATCCTTATTTCTTATTTCTGTCCTTAATGGGGATGGTAATTTTATCTCCACGCAGATCGATTGCACAGATCGATCGATCGAACGACTATTTTATCGGTTTTAGTTGAGCGAATCCCTGTTGTCTGATTATCAAATGTCCAGCAGTCTAAAAGATTCGTCATTTTACTCAAGCATACCTTGAACTGGAAATTTAGTTTCGCAGTAGCGTCTAGAGCTTTGCAGTTTCTAAAAGTTTACGTCGGTGACGCGAAAGAACTTACCCAAATCTTCATTCTCCGACAGAAGTGGACCATCAGTCGATGCAGCTCTGCTGCGATGGGGACTGGCTTGTCTGCATCTTCTGCATCAAACCTTGTCGTGCCAGTACCTTGAAAACCGGTTCTATAGCTATTTACCATCAAAGCCATCGCTATGCAAATAACAAATGCAACAAAAGCCCAGTAGGATAATAATTCTACTTCAGCAATTTCTACTTCAGCGATTTCTACTTCAGCGGTTTCTACTTCAGCGGTATTGGACACAATGCTACGACAACTTGCAGTGCATCCCCAATATCGAACTTTGTATCGAGTTCCAGGTTGCAACTTCTTGATGCTAACTGTGGGGGTAGCCCCGTTCGTTCGCAAAACAATTGGTTCATGGTTTCCTGATACGGCACTAACTTCGACTTCGTAATGGCTGATAGGTTCACTTCCTTTTAATGAAGGTTTCCATGAGATGTCTATGGAATAGTTCAAGGGGCGTGTCTCTGTAAGTGTCCCAGGCATGCCGGGGGTGTGAAGTCTTCGTAACGACATACGTTTCCTACGTATAACTGAATTTTAGCTGTAAATTCTGAACCCCTCGTCTGTGCCGATTCCATGACGATGAATTTGAGTGTTGAGTTATTTTCGTAGAAGTTTGAAAATCGGTGAGTTTCAAACAATTTCGCTTTGCTCATCAGATCATCACCAAGTTTTACATTTTCTTCCTGTTTGATAAGCTCCTCACATGTGTCCCATTCAAATCCAGGACAACCTAGGTACGAAAGACATGTGTTCAAGAAATCATCGGACGTGACTGTAGACACGTTTAATGCGACAACATGTGAGAATGAGCTGTTCATTGCAATGTTTTCAAATGCACCAGGATTACCGACAAATTCCGCAAAATGTTGTATAGATTTGAGCAAACCATTCAAGCCGCCAATTTGTCTAGCTTTGGCATGTAAAACTTTTTTCAAATTTTCGCCTGCAACTGGAGACCTTTTAATTGTATTCAAAAAATCGACCAATTCATCCTCTGGCTTACTTCCGCTACGAATTAGAGGCAACAGAACCTGCAAGTTTTGTCTAAGTACATTTTCCGTTCTGCGGATAACGTCAAGGAGCTTCCTGATGTGTCCAGACAATCTAGGAAAGTTTTTGCAACCGCAGCTGCCTTCTAACTTGCTGCACAATGCTCTTAAACTTTCAAGATCTTCAAAAATGTTTGCCACCTCATCTGTGGTGTTTAAGGTAATCTCATAAATGTTACTCTTGTCGATGCTTGAATTTAGTGACTCAATAGGCTCCAGATAGATATGTATCGGAACCTCCTTCGCCTGATCTACGGACAAGGATTGAAGTACCTCAAGGGCTTCATTCATAGTGGATGGATAAGTTCTTAAATTAATGTCACCATAGAATTTAAACTTGAATCCACTTGAGGCATTCTCAATGTCTTTCCTTAGCTGTGGCGTAGCTGCTACCCCAATGCTTACGCCAGACACGGCTTTGATCAAAGCTTCGACTTCACCTGATGCATCAGTCGAGCTTTTCTCTTCGCTGTTCCACTTATCAAAAACGAATACAACATTTGCGCCATACCTTATACCCGCAACAAAATGAGTGGCACGATTGGACTGCAAGATGTCAGGAAAATCGATTTTTTGAGATGGATTAAGCAGCCGCTGAAAACGCGTTGTGTAAATGGCACGGAAGGAAACTCTTCCTTGTCGTAAGGAAGTTTCATTGTCATTGAGAAACTTAGCTGAGCCGTCTATGTTTACAAGGCCAGCAAGACAGCTGAGCGTCAGCGATGGATTTAATTTCAGAAAATGAGATTTCAAGCTTAAGGTGTCTTCGCGTTTGCTCGCGATTTGGCCTGTACAGGTAGTAGGCGCTGAGTTGTCGCGCAAATTCGCCAAGGTTTCTTTAGACCAAGGTCCATCCGAAACTATCAGTGTGTCATCGTACCAGTTGTACAGCATCCCAAGTGCAAACGGTCGGTTAAGAGCAGGCAAGATCAATGTTTTTGCGCTGGCCATGACCTAGATAAGAAAGTAACTATATAGGAATCAACATTCGTGCAGTGCTCAAAAGCGTTTATACATACTCAATCAAGAAATTACACCGTCAAGATATCAAGCATACATGCTAAACTAACCAGACGATCGGCTGTGGATAATTACACCACCTCTATCTATTTATCTATCTAACTATCTATCGATCTATCTATCTATCTTTCTATCTATCTATCTATCTATCTATCTATCTATCTATCTATCTATCTATCTATCTATCTA
>QQSS02028890.1:0-19020 GCA_003687565.2 Craspedacusta sowerbii | reverse complement strand
TTTTTTGCGCAGAAACTGCATGTCACATAAATCAATAGTACAACTGTAAGTCTGCAACGATTCATATTTCCAGACGATTGTTCGCTCCAGAGTTATTATTTCCTACGTAATTTCCACTCTCAGAACACTGTCAATGTGTTTTTCTTCAAACAAGTATAGAGCTCGGCAGCATGCGTCCGCACGCCTCGCAAGCTCGACGACAATAATCATAATAATATTAATAATAGTAATAATAATAACATTAAAATAACTTATAATTTTTAAATCTGCAATTAAAAATCCGTAATTAAGAACAACACCGTTCGGCGAGGACGTCATCCAGCAGTATCAAACAAGGAAGCAATCATTAAGCTATGATTCATATATTATATCGAATATAATCATTACGAATCATAAATACGATAAAAACATAAAATAATAACGAATCATTAATACGATAAAAAAAATAAAATAAACGCGTAAACTAACATAATCTTAAATAAACAGGAACGAAATTAATTTCGAACAATTAAAACAATCGGAACACGCCAGAAAAACAAGCATATAGGAATTTCGCAGGTTAAGAAAAAATTTACAATTCTCATAGCTTGACGCCGTTCGCGAGCACTTGATAAATTTTTAAATAAATGATATTACTTCTTAGAAATACTAATTACAACAAAATAATTTCCATTATTCTCACCGGACATCAATGCCGAGTTTTTTCAATTTACGTCGGATCGGATATAATGCCACTACACCGATGTTAGAAACTGGCTAATATTTACAAAATTTACCGGGTAATCGTATGCATCATATACAATTTATAAGAACGCTAAATCTGCATTAGCAACTATGAACATCGGCGATCATCGATGACGTCACACTTCCAGAGTCGGTCGCTCCTACAATAAGGAGAAAAAGAGCATTAAAATAAAAACTTTTATCAAAAAGTTACCAATCAGCAGGATAAAAAAATTTCGAAGCAATAATAAAGATGAAAAAACGTCAGAAAGATCAACGCAAAGCATTTTCGCTGTTTAAAAATAATTTTCGCCGCCACCATGGCTTCACGATAACGAGAGAATTTCCTACCCGCACCACAAAATCAAAATCCTTTTCACCAAAATGACGCATGAGCTAAGAAACGCTCCGAAACTTTCATAAAATACTCCTTACAAAAACCAATAATTACCTACAAATACTCCCATGACATATGGACATCAATGCCGAGTTGTTTCAATTCACTTCGGATCCGATCGTTCACATTACAATCGTAAATCCACATCTCCTTCAGTCGAAGCGTTCGGTTTTGTTTGGCCTTCAGCGATTCAAGGAAAATCTTCCACAACTCGCTCCTCCTCGCTTTAATGTAACGAAGCTGAACTATCGAAACGAGCGAGCAGACATCAGCGAGAACTTCCATCTCCTCCTCGCCCGATGGTGAGATCCGAAATAAATAAAGCGCGTTCACATTCGCTCCACTCACCATCAAGCAATCTCTCAACTTCTCCATCTCGACCAGCGAGAGTTGATCGTCTGTCAGAAAGATTGTTAACCACTCGACTCGTCGTTCACCTCTGAAGAAATTCTCAACGAAGTAAACGAGCGAGTCGAGTTCGTGTTGATGACGAACATGAAGCCTGGTGTCATTCTTCCAATAGAGATGTCCTGTACGCAACAAGCCAGGATTTCCAAACTCGAAACATGATCTAACAAACAGATACTTGTCCATCTCAAATACAGAACGCCCGATGTCATCGCTGAGAGGATGTTCGTCGACGGGACGAAGTTTAAACTTTTTAACGAGCGGTCGAGTGAAATCACGAAGAATTTCTTTCGATTGCGAATTTTTTACCGCAGCACCGAACAGTCCAAACAACATCAGCAGAACGTTGCGCAAATGCTTCTGCGAAATAATTTTTTCGTCCAACTTCACACCAGAAACAAACAAATGTACAGCTGCAAAAAACTCCATTAAGGAGAGATGGGAAAACGAAAAATACTCTTTACGACGAACAACAAATGGCGATGCGAAGGTGGACGCAATTCCCTTTACTTCCGTGCCACTCGATTTGAAAAAAATTTGACCGTGGGTTAGGTTTTCATATGCCATGTTACTTACACTTACCAAGGCATCGATCAACTTTTCGTTGTTAAACAACTCTTCAAATGTTCCCTTATTCACTTCATCGCTAAGCTGCCCTTTGCAATGCCGAGTTAACAAAACGAAATACGTCCAAACGTACAATTCCGTTTGAGTTTCAATCTTCACATTCGCATTCTCGGTCAAAACGTTGCACAAAACGTTGGCGAAGATGGGTAAATGCGACATCGCAAGGAGAGAAGGATTATCGCGGATCTTTCTCCACAGATTTTCTGACTTCACTTGATCACGCCGGCAAAATTTCAGTACGTACTCCCTCACATTATCCGAGGTAAATCCAACCACTTCAACGAACTGAAAATTAATACCATTAAGCAGCTTCAGTCGGACATTGTCGCATGCGTGTGGTCGGCCGACAATAATCCGATGAAATTTCTCAGGACTTTTAATGATCTTCTTGATCGCGTCTTCAAACGAGGCCGATGGTTCTCGAGCACAGACTTTGTCCACGTCACATTCGTCGATGGAGTCAACAATTATCATGCACTTCAACATTTTCAATTCTTCATATGAAATATGAGTAAAGACAAGCGGATACAATGCCATCAGAACTCTCTCCATATTAAACGGCGGTTCATCAAGAAAGGTCATAAGGAGAGGTGCGTTTATATAAAACACAAAATCAAACTGTTTGCTCCACAAGCGTCCAGCCTGCCACTCCTTCAGAATGAAGTGACATAAAGTCGACTTTCCTGCTCCTGGACATCCTCGCACAAGAGCTATATTGCCATCATTAAAAATGTCTTGAATTGCTACTGGCTTCAAGCTTTTAAAATTGTGAGTGAGAAGATCCTGAATTTCGCTTGCTGAATTCACTCTGGCTGCATCGAGTATAGAATATTCTATGGTCGCTAGCGATACCATTAATTCGTCTTTTCGGAGACCTTCTATTTTATCACCAAACATATCCAGTTCGCGGCTGCCTAACAAAATCTCGTGAACAGACCAACAGGCTTCCAGTGCACGCCGCTTTCTCCCTGAAATGAGAATCAAGATGATGAAACGACGAAATTTCGAAATCATGAATTTTCAAGTTTGATGTAATTCTAATTTACATAGGAAACGCTAAATCGTTACGAGAAAGAAAATATCTCACAGTTTACAAAAATCGCAACATGTGGGCCTTTCAGAGCGACTCTGTTTCGAATTTCAGGGGAATCTCACGGGTTGGTTTAATCACTGATACATGCGGGAATGACTTTTCAATGTCACGGGCATTTAGAACGCGAGATTAGTTTCCTTTCCAGTGACAGATTCATTGGGGAATGCCCATCGAATCTTAAAGGAACGACTTTCGAATGCAAAGTAGGGGCCGCAAGAAAGATGTAATCGCGAGTACTTCATCGCTGATACCAAGCTAAAATGTAGTGAGTTCCGAAAATTATGCACAAGCTAACGTAAGCAGTGACAACTGAGGATTTCTGGGATGGCAACGAAAAATGTTGCTATCAGTTCTCCTTGTCACACACGTGATCGAAAACATATTAAAACACGAACAATGAGACGTAGATATGACATGTCTTGGCGCCAAGGTCGGTTCTATATATACATATATATATATATATGTATATATATATATATATATATATATATATATATATATATTCATTCTGGGACGAAACTTGAATGGTCTGCAACAAAGTGTGTAACGAAGGACGTCCTTCAGAATTTAGGACCTAAAATGCTTATGTCACAAATTCATACTTAGTCGTTTAAAAAATACAAACAAACCTCTCAAATCGCAAAGTTCTACCGCAGGATTACGACATGATGGGCAAATATTCGCTTTAAAAACTGAGCCGGCTGCGACAAAACCTTACAAATCATCTTGGTGAAACCTTCCTTCACAATTCGCAGCCTACACGAATCAATCAGTCGGCAATCAAGCAAGAAAAATGCGCCTGGCCAGAAGGCTTTGGAAACTACCTCGAATATCTTAAGAGCCAAATTCCAGCAGTTAAAGAGAGCACTATCATGTTGTATGATATTTCGGTGATAAGAAAGAATTTAGCTGACACGCAGAAAAGGGCGAGAAACATTGCTTTGGCACTCAGACTACGAGCACGTAAAAAGTTTTGCATTAGAGCAATATCATTAGCGCGGATTAAGAATATTCTCAAATCAATGACGAGTAGCTTTAAAGTAATCGGTTAGGCCCTTGTTATTTTATTTGCCGCATAAAAAGCATATAAGATACAGATGATGATGATGACTTAAGGCGTAAGATGAATAATCTACTCTTTATCACCTCGCATCATGAATCTTTGAAGCCAGTCAGGTGCGACAGCTTGCCAAAAGGAAGTTGGTTGTTGTTCCACTGTTGAGACACATGTATGGAGCAAAAAACGAAGATTAGATCTGATGAATGTTTATCACAAAAAAATCTAAAGCTTACGCTGTACAATAATTTTCACAGGCCAGGCAACATAAAGCAGGTATATAAAAGCACAAGCTAATATAAGCAACAGCAAAGACAAGATACCTAATATAAATAACTATCGTATTCACTTTCGTATTCCGTATTTACATTTCGATAAGAAAAGTATTCATCGAGTAGAAAAAGACCCCAACTGAATCTGCTTGCAAGAAAAAAAAAATTTAGGCGGGCTCGTTGCATTGTATATTCTCATTTGTAATAATTTTTTTAGAACAAGCTGTATAAAATTTCAGACATGTTGCAGGGGAGCTTTCCAGGGACGACATTGATGCCATTCTCGCAATGAAACCTAGCCATTAAATCTTGTGCAAAGCTTCAAGCTGGAAAGATGCGAAAGAATGCAAGCTCTGGTCCTACTTCTCCTTGCGGCAATTTTTGCCGTTGTTGTACACGGCCTACCATTAGCGGAATCGTACGTGGAAAATCTGCTCCTTGTTGCAGCACGCGGACGGTAGTTTACTTAGCCTGGAAAATGTACTGCATACTTATGTCAGCCAGTCGCTTAAAGCTACCCTACCCAGAAAATATAACAAGCACAAGTCACAAAAATCATTAAAAGGTATAAACTACTACCACACGTTCATGATCTCGAGATGACAAGTCGACGATTGTCAAAACGAAATAACCCTTAAGCAAAAACCATAGATCTCGAAACCCATTGTTCAAGCCATGAAACGAAGAGAGAAATATCTTAACCAGTATGTGAAAGAAACCAATGAGCAAGAAACGACGTAATACTAACATAAAAACGACTTGGGACGGAATAAGCCAGTTACAAATCAGGAACTGCAGAAATATGCAGCAACTATCAAATTTTAGTAAAGTTATTGAGAACACCATGTGCACGCGTCTGAACGACTTCCTCAAAAAGTTTCACCTACTTTACGACCAACAGTTTCCGAAAGCACCACTCAACTAGCCATGCGCTGGTCAACTTAGTAACTAATATTAATGATATATTAGAAGCAGGTGAATACGCGTATGGTTTATTTATAGATTTGCAAAAAGCATTCGATACGGTTAACGAAGACCTTCTATTAAATAAACTTGAAATCTATGGAGTACGTGGAGTCTCTTTAAGTTGGTTGAAATCATATCTTGAAGGAAGAAGCAATTCGTTGCACTTAAAAGCGCGAACTCCTATATCCCAGTCATGGACTTTCGTGTTTCCCGAAGATCGATTTCGGGTCCCTTACTATTCTTAATCTACAGTAATGATTTTCGGTGTAGCTTAACGTCAGGCCTTCTTCAACACTTTGCTGAAGATCCAGTTATTATTTTTTGAAATGCTTCTACGAAAGAAATGAATGCAGTACTGTCTCGCGAGATCTCAACATTCTATGATTGGCTCTGTGCGAACACACTGTCACTAAATTCTGCCAAATCGGATGTCCGACTTTTTCGTCCTGAGAGTAAAAGATGACAGATTAAACTAAAAGTGACGGTGCAAAAAAAAACGAATATTTTATAGAATATTTTATATTCGGCATATCACACTTATATTCGGCATATCAATTTTATATTCGGCATATCACATATCATATTTTATATTTTATATTTATATATTTTATAACGAATATTTTATATAGAATATCTATCAGACGAAATATTTGGGAATTGTGCTAGATTCTCGACTGGCATGGGCCAGTCAAATCTCTGAGCTTTTAAAAGAACTTGCGAGAGCGAACGGTCTTTTAGCTAAACTACGATACTATGTGGATACACAGACCATTAAGTCGCTCTACTATAGTCTATTTCCTTCTCACATGACATACGGATGCCTTACTTGGGGCCTAGCTAGAAAGAGCAAACAGAATATCTAAACATGTATATGCATGAATGATGTATATTTAAACACGTATATTTAAACATGAATATTTAAGCAGAATATGTAAACATAATATTTAAGTTACAACCGCAAGCTCTGGGGTTAATTACGTTCGCTAATTATGATGCCTCTACGTCTCAGTTAAAAATTCTGAAACTCGAAGATGCTAATAGCTAAACTACGATACTATGTGGATACGCAGACCATTAAGTCACTCTACTATGGTCTATTTCATTCTCACATGACACACGGATGCCTTACTTAGGCCTAGCTAGAAAGAGCAAACAGAATATTTAAACATGAATATTTAAGCAGAATATGTAATTACGTTCGCTAATTATGATGCCTCTACGTCTCAGTTAAAAATTCTGAAACTCGAAGATGCTAATAAGGTTAACTTTAGCTTTCTTATGCATGATTGGTTCAATACCAAAGTGTCTTAACAAATGGTTCGGTTTTTACGCTACTACAATAAACACCTGAAAAGCGACTCACCACGACTTTCTTTGCCATCGAGACCGACAGAACGTTGCGGTACCAGTGATGCTAAATTTCCAGGTGCAAGCTTGTTCAATTATTTGTGCATCATCAATGATGAAATGTCTAATCCTACAGCAACCTTAGGGCGAGAAATTAAGTGTTTGTGATATGCCTAATATCGATTTTGATCGTTGTGGTGGTTGTTCTGTAACTTTTTAACGCAACTTTTTCGACAATATTTCCCAGTTTAGAGTGGCTTTCTCTATATTTGTTTGCCATAATCTTAAATGTAATATTTGCTGGGGAAATGTTTTAGCATGTTGAAGGAGTTTAAATGTATACTAGTGAGTAGTATAAAAGCATGGTACTAAGGTTTCTTTTTGTTGGAGTTGACGTTTACAATACAACAATGACTACTCATCATGATACCCTCTGACGAGTAGACTACAATGCAGAAATGAACACGTCAACCTCATTCCTAAAAAACGGTTTCATGCTTCGCGTTAATTCTATAATTATTATTTTCGCCTCCGTTAAGGACTCTTATGCCGTGCAAACGTATCCTTTGTGTTGGTATAGTTTAGTGCCAATATCGCGAACGATGATATTGCGCGAGTGTCTCATCTCCAGGCTACTGCTTTCCCTTTCGAAGGTGCTTGCTTCTTCAAATTCTTTAAATTTGTCTTTTCAAAGACTTTTATTTGTTTGTTCTTATAATAATTACTCCAAATGCTGCATTTTTTTGCATGTGATTGTTTTAGTAAAGTTATTTAAATATTTTTAATAAGTTATTTGTTCTTTTTTGCTTAGTACATCTTTAGTATTTACTTCGCTGAATGGAACTAGGTGGCATCCTCAATCAGATTAGCCCCGGCTACCGAGGATGTCTCCATTCCAATAAGTGCAATTTTTTTAAAATAAGATTTTATGATTTTTGTATGGTTTTACATACGATGTATTATTGGGAAAATAAATTGTCGTTGCTGTTGTTGTTGTCGTATAAGTTCAGTTAAAACAGCCTGTTCTGGTATAGGCAAACCTTAGCGAATGATATTCATCGGATTTGCAGCGTTTCCTCCTATACCCAGTGTCACGTGTTTCAATTGCTTCATGAAGCAATTAATTAACAATGACCGATTCATTAATTAACTTTTCTTAGAACTGGTCATTGTTCGGTTGTCTTTCAGTTCATTTTCTTCAAATTTTTACTAGCTTTTGAACTCTTGTATAGTGCGGTTAACTAAACTGGGCATCGTCACAGCCTGCTTTTGAATCCATTTTAATCGGGAGCATCGAATAGCCTTGCCTGAAATTGAAAGCCTCCATTAAAAAAAAAACATTTAAGATGAGAACGCGTACCTGTTGCAAAGCTACTTTCAAGGACAGAAATTCTTTTCTCCATTTGCTCTCGCAAGGTCTCGACGATTTCATGAAGGTCTTTGAAATTTCCTTGAACTTCATGGAGCTTCGTTTTAGTAGTAACTTCATGTTGCAATTTATCAAAAGCAAGCAATAAATCTTCCAGATCATCCTGTGTTACCATATCTACTTGCAACTTCCTAAACCAGCGCTCTACACATCCCAGTCGATTGCTTACAAGCTGCCTGAAGTCACGCATGGTCTCCTTGGAAACAAGGTCATCTTTGAAGGCACTGATTTCTGCCCGCAATAGTTCCTTTAGAGATTCAACCACCAACTTGCTCTTGTAATCAAGTACACCCGACTGATAACACCTTAATTTCGCACAATTATAGCCAAGACCATTCAGAATCATTGACAAGTTATCCCAGTGACTGACGAATTCGACTTCAGTTAATGTTGGACGTGAGGGCTGATGAAAGATGTAGTTCCTGTATTCCTTTATCAGTTTAACTAAAGCTAAATTGCTTGCATTAGCCAGGTTATTTGCATGGAGGTTTGCCACACCAGGAAGACTACCAGTTTCCCTGCCCCAGTCTGCTCTGCCCACAAAGAACTGAATAAGCTTGCAAACAATACCAACATCAAACTTTTCGTATGTACCAGGACATACACTTGAAGGAAAAACCGTTTGATACTCGTATCTTAAGAGAAATCTTCCTAAAGGCACGATATTCCTCAGGAGCGCAAGTTGAAGTTTCTCTTCAAAGCTCTTATTCGCGAGGTCAGCGTGCTTGGTCGAGATAGCATTTTCCAAAACTGCCTGAACGGCGTCTGTTGATGCTTCATGCACCACAAGGGCCAATCTCAGCCATCTCTCATCAAAATTTGCCATTCCTGTAGTTATAAATAAACTGCATTATTAGGAGAGGCAACCAGTAAGGTTTTAAAACATGCAAGCATATACCGAAACCTCAGAGTTGACAGGTATTCCTTTACCCCAGTGCAGCAATGAACTAAGTACATGAATAAAAACATCTTTATTGAAAAGAAAATCTGCAACCTAAGAAAATGAAAGGATCTTTTCTTTCGAACTGAGAATGTTTGAATTGCTGTCGGCAGTTCAGGTTGCCACAAAGATGATGATTACAAAAGCCTACTGGTGAGGATAAGCAAACAATTTATGGAGAGATACAAAAAATCATGAATAAGTTCTTAAAAGTTTTTCAACGAGCTCAAAAACATGTATTTTATAGCAAAACTGGGTCTTGGGCGTGTGGCCTTTTCTATGAAACACACTCAAATAGAAACCATAACGTAATCTGATTGCAGGCAATCCTGCATTAATTCCGAAAATTAAATGAAAGCGAAATTAAAGCCTGTTTAATTATCAAAAATAAACAAAGTACAGTGACAATCAAAGTCAAAGACAAGCATTAAGTTCTTGGGTACTTGTAAAGCACAATCTCGTCTAATAATCTTCCAGCAGCCAGACAGAACTGAAGTTTAAAAGTGTTAAAAACTATGACTACTCTGACTAGTGACAGTATAGATTGAAGCATATATAAATTTGTAGCGTCTGTCTATAGGACAAACTAACCGGTTCCAGGCGCTACTCCAGATACTGCTTGCGAGCTGCCAGTTACATTTGATGCTGTACCTAAAAATAAGATAAAATACCAAATAATTACCATCTATTAACAAGCGACAAACTAATGAAATTAAATGAAATCAGTCATATAAAACATCAGGACATAATAAACAACAGAATAAGAGGACAATAGAAGGACAGTAAAAACACAATATAATTTAACTTTTGGTACAAATAAAAATAATCAAAATTTCTACAGGATTGTTAATTTTTTTTATACCTAAATTTTTAATTTAAATTTTTTCTAACAAGGATTGTAATGGCATCATTTCCAAATGCACGCCAATGAATTTCTATGCGCTTGGCACTGGTATCTGAATCAATTTAGGTAGGTCAACACGTCTTCTATGTGTGAAGCGCTTGGCTCCTCTTAATCGTCAAATTGTCATTACTATACTTAGATGCTCCCAATAAGTTTATCACCCAAAGGATACCTGTCTTCCCTCCAGAGCTCATCCAAGTCTCTAAACACAAGCCTGCCACCAAGAGGGAGCGAAGAAGTCACTCCATTGTAGGCACGAACTAAAACTTGCTCAAACGCGTCTTAAAAGGATTCTGCATATCCCCTAATATGAAAACAAAATATGTTAAAGTTGCTTGTACTTATGGAGTGTATACCACTGCTGCTTATTTGGGTTCAACAGCCATGCTTAACAATCTGAAAAGTTAGAAGCAATATGAAGAAAGAGGAAGCTCTAACTGCACACGCAAAAAGCTAACCAGCAAAAGACTCTTGTGTTCTGGTTATAAAACGACCACCCTATCTGAACACAGGCTTCTGGATGAGCTTGAATAGAACAACACCCTTCATTGTGGTTTTCATCTTGATGCCGTTGTAGATACCGCTGGAAGCAAGGCAAAATATGGAAAAAACTCGGCTGGTAGTTTTGTTACAATGTGTAAGAAACCAGCTGCACCATTAAAAATTTCCCGACACGCTTGTTTGATAAACCATCCACCATTCTTCAATTTGGGAGAAAGCGCTTCGTATCGCATACGTCTTTGAATGATAAACAAACCCTACAAGCAGTAATACTTTCCGGAAGGTAGAGTTTGTTATTTATTTAAGCTGCAATAAACGATATACCACCATTGACTAGGTGGAGGATTGGCTTCTGGTAAGAGAAGTCTTTGATTTTACTGTAAGAAAATCCGGCACTATTAACGTGTATCTCGAAAGTTTCCTATGTAGCACTTGTCTGACGTTCTATCACTATGATCAACCCTTTTAGGATAAAAGTTTTACCTCCCCAAAAAAAAGGCTAATCTCAGAGCCTTGCTAGACGCTATTGCAAGATTTATGCACATCAATAATACAATCTCCTACAATTTTAGTAGCAATATTTTAATACGAGACTAGCACTAGGAAAATAGGAAACTAGCAAAACCAGGTGACCAGGAGATAAACTCAACGAAACATACCTGGTCCAAAAATCGCTGCATTTGGTGCGCAAGCTGCAAAACACCAATAAGAATATATAAAGCCATGCAACATCTATGTCAAAATCCCGTGCTAAAACTTAATGAAACTTAATCAACTGTAGAAAGGTGGCATAACAGGACAACAAGAAAAATCCCTCTCGTATTCTGTTAAGGTTAGCCCACTAACCACATTTTCAGGAGAAGGGAAGTGATGAAACAAAATCTTTTCCAGCATAGCGTCAAAGACACGCATAATTAAGCAAATCAGAATCAAAGGCGACCTCTCACAAAAACAGTCATACAACTAAAGCATGCATGACTCATTTCTCCAATAAATGGAAACCTCACCAGATTATATATTTAGCAATACATTTAACGAAAAAAATAACTATTACAGGAGTTTCATGAACACAGTCAAATAAGAACGCGCTCATCACGTTTTTAAACATTTAATTGGGATTTGATTATGATGCATATCTAGAATTTCAAGCATGCCTACGTATTAATATATATTTAAATGACAAAAGATGAAATTAGGCAAAAGACGAACCACCACCAAGCATACTTCTTGCCTGATAAGTTGTCCTATTAACTATGAAAATTATATATTCTTATTATATATTCCTTATTTATTATGCGTTAGAAAACAGGTCATCCCTGGCCTGCGGTGCTAACCATTACCGGGCAGCTACATTAATTACGTATTTGTAATGTTTGTTGTGGCCTAGAGCAACGAATTCAGGCTCATATCACACGGGCTCATAATTTTGAAATCGGCTAAGATAAGAAATTAACCAATTCTTCCATCCCTACAACAGACACGTCTCTTTCTATGTGGGGCTAATGACATATTCCATATTTCAATAATGCATTCAGTAAGTGACTGAGTCATACTTCTGATTTGTGCGTTCAAATATGTATCTCGATGCAATACGAAAATATGAAATATAACTGCTAACAAGCTAAATAACGCCCCCCAAACCATCCTTTTGCCAAGAAAATAGATACCCATATGA
The DNA here is from genome assembly GCA_003687565.2 of Craspedacusta sowerbii. Lineage (NCBI taxonomy): Eukaryota > Metazoa > Cnidaria > Hydrozoa > Limnomedusae > Olindiidae > Craspedacusta > Craspedacusta sowerbii. The sequence continues at coordinate 6,681 of QQSS02028890.1, read as the reverse complement.
AACGTTGTACATATCTGATCTGAAGTAAAAGTCGGAAACGAGTAAGCGTTTTTCTCAACGCCCTTTAGTTGTTAGAACCAACCTCGTGACTGGCGCTAGCTCAGACCAGACAGCCTCAACCAACGAACAGCTATTGCTTATGTACGGAGGTACATTTTGAACCGGGGCATCGTGAGCACTTTCAATTTAGCTACTCATGCAAATTGCTCACAGATATCTTGCCTCGTAAAATCCTCCAGGATGCCCTCGAATTGAAAGAGGAAACTCAAGGAACTGGAACTTTGGACCTCAGAACGAGACATATCTTGTGCTAAATAAAAGGTACACCGCAGGAATCTTTAAATAAAAAACTAAACAATAGCAGCAGCGCCGTCCAGGCGGCTTGATGTACGCCTGCGAAATTCCACAAACTCTACGCAAGCGCCGCTTGACCTTTATTAGTCCGAGTGCACAGGAGGAGCTTAGACAAAAGCGTCTACGCTCCAACTGCGTGCTTTGCTCTGCGAAAGTTTCACATATCTTCTCAGTTGTGTTGCATCAATCGCATTGACTCAATCGGCTGCGTGATTGACAGTCACGTCAGTTGCAGCGCTATCCCGATCACTTCCGGTTCCAAGTCTAATGTAACTTCTTGTCAGAGCTTTCCAGCAAAACTAGCTTTGAAAAAGGTTTTATCAATGCCTGTTTAGAGCGCACAATAAGCTCATCGACAATTATGAATTTTTCATTCAATGAAATAATGCTTTCGTCATTGCTTAGTCAGAGCTTAAAACGAAAGCTTGTGAAAAATTTATTTGGAGTTTTAAGAAAATTGACCGGAGCCTCTATACCACAGATCAAATTGAGATATCTGTAAAATATTCATTTTGTCTTTAATGAAAATTGGCCAAACTTTATCACAGTTCAAAACACCAAGCATCACTGGTAAAGCCATCAGAAAGCTTAGACCAAGCAAAACGGATGTCAAGTCAAAAGCAGAAATTTGCCAATAGTAACATGAGAATATTTAGATCTTAAGAAACAATGCTGTGTTTTCCATGTCTATTTGTATTAAAATAAAGGAGCTACATTAGTAGCAACTCTATTCCGATTTTTATACAATTTATATTATCCTCCATAGTGTATACAACCGGAATTCCATGATAGTACAAAAGACAAGAGGCAATCTAGCAAAAAGCAATCTAGCAATAGGCAATCTAGCAAGAGGGAATCCAGCAATCTAGCAAGAAGCCGTCTAGCAAGAGGCCATCTAGCAAGAGGCAATCTGGCAAGAGGCAATCTAGCAAGAGGCAATCTAGCAAGAGGCCATCTAGCAAGAGGAATTCTAGCAAGAGGCAATCTAGCAAGAGGTCATCTAGCAAGAGGCCATCTACCAATAGGCAATCTAGCAAGAGGGAATCCAGCAATCTAGCAAGAGGCCGTCTAGCAAGAGGCAATCTGGCAAGAGGCAATCTAGCAAGAGGCCATCTAGCAAGAGGCAATCTGGCAAGAGGCCATCTAGCAAGAGGCCATCTACCAAGAGGCAATCTGGCAAGAGAAAATCTAGCAAGAGGCCATCTAGCAAGAAGCGACCCGCACTTACAGAAGGAAAGCAAGCTCAACAAGTTTCTTGACTTTTGCTTCAAAAGGTGTTACAGCAATAGCGAAGTTTATTTCGTCTAAACATGTTAACCAAAGCTTGCTGTAAGATATCGTTATGATAGGGGAGTCGCGATGACGACGATAATTGTCCTGATAAGTTGTCCTGCAAATTGTTGACATCATATTTCAATTATATCCTCTATTTATATCATTTATTAGAAAACCGGCAAGCCCTTGCACGTATTGCTACACATTTAGGCCCAGCGACATCAAAAATTTATTCAGCAAACAACGAAGTCATACTTCTAATCTGCACAGCCGAAAGTATGTCTAAACCATACTAACATATATAATTTAACTGCTAGCAAACAAAGATCCCGCCACTTACCCATATGCCACAACACCACTTGTGGACCAGAAAAAATTGGAATTCTTTAAAAAAGATCAAAGAACGATTCGCGATTCACGCCGATTGCCATCGTGGAAGCCAACTGGAGAGTTCTCCGGGATTCCCTAGAAGTCCGAAAGAGGAAAACGTTGTTAAAGGATCCAGTTGGTGCACAAAAGGTTCAGAGCAGGACTCTTCAACATAAAAGAAGTAACAATGGCAGTAGCGCCGTCCAGGCGGCGTGACGTGCCCATGTGAAATTCCGCATACCCTGCGCCAGCGCTCGAGTTTATTATGATGAGCAATAAGGAGGTTGCCTCAAGAGTTGAGTCAATGCTACAACTGGTTCGTCGAAATTTCACATGTCTTCTTTATATTGCTGCGCCTCAACGGCATTGACGTAGTTGGCTGGGTGATCAAAAGTCGCCTAAGCAGCAGTTCAAATATTATGGGTCAAGATATTTCTAGCTCTAGCATGTTGACTAGAATACAAAATGTCACAATAACAACAATAATTTAATTTCACCCAAAAAGCACGAGGAAACAACTCGCACGTGATAAGCATAAAAGATCGCTAACCGGGAAGGACGGCTCTTCTTAGCAGTGGCAATGAATAGAAGATCCCCGCTAAGACTTCATTGCGTGTACAAACTAATAGAAGCGTAGCTAGTTATAATTAGTTAAAAAGTAAAGTTATAATTTTACTCAAATAAAAAACCTTTACATCAAGCAGATGTCCTGCGGTTTAAGGACAAGCAGGTAGTTTTATCGCGATAGCGTTGTAGCAATTCCAAGCCCTAGCATTTTGCGCTGCAAAGAGCATGAAGTTGTCTCTTGAATTGTGACTTGGTAATACGAAAGTCTGCTTCTAAGTCAATAAATCTGTTGGGGATTAGGAGCAACGAAGTTGAAGGATCTATCGCCGTATTTAACGGTGTAGGTTTTTGGACCGTGAAACTTTCCTATGCATCCATATCTAGTAGCTCATAGCACTTCTCTTATAAACATAAGGGAATTAAGGGAATATAGCAAGGTGCAATTATTCTAGTCGTACATAAAAAGACATCTGTGGAGTTTTATTATGTCTTCAACTTAAGCCATTGCGTTTGAGCAAATAGGTTGGAGGTAAGGTCATGAATGTCCGAGAAATACTGATTCGCAGAGCTTTTTTTATTTATTTATTTTTTGATTTTTATTAGCGAAACCCCTGACTAGGAATCCGTTTGAGAGGTGCCACTGAAAGAGGCATTTTTTAAGATTTAGTGACAGACGATTTGCACACGGCAAGGCAAAAAGTTTTCCTAGATCCCTTGCTAAAGAATTTGGAATAACGTTTAGTAGAGTGTGTTAAGGCGGATTTCCATATCGAGAAATTTTTCCGCGGACAGAAAAGAACAATCGAGCTTTGTCCGCAGAAAATTTTCTGATGACTAACATGCTTGGAACATTTTCCAATCTAAACGCTGATTGGCTCATTTTGAAAGTTTGCAGCCAGAAATTCCCTCGACGCAGCATTCGGCTAAACTGTGCCGCACAGAGCGGTACGGAAAAGATTCCGTGCTGATAAGGCTTTAAGTAGCAATCGGTCACCACTGTCAACTATTGCTCCGTTCTTTCTGCGGAAAGTTTTCTGGACATGGAAATGCAACATTACCGGGATGTTAGTGTCGTCAACAAAGTGACGAGCAACTGTATTTGTAAGGCAATATCGAAGGTCACATACAAAAAAGAGCAAGGGGCACAGCGCAGAGCCTTGCGGAGAACCGTACCCTACCTAAGTCAGTGGTTGCAGTCTTTAAGAAAAAATTAAATGCCACTTGTAAGTCAAGGAATACTCCTGCAACAAATTTATCTCTACCAATTCATGTCAATAAAATTTTAATGAACGTGATATTACGAACCTTACACAATGAGAGCTTGATATCAAAGAAGCCAAAACTACCAGTTACTTTTCACTAGGGCACTTATATTGTCCCTGAGATTCTTCTAAGAAAGGCTACTCCAACTTGCAATTCATTCAACAGTTGCGCATGCTAGCTTCTACACAGCAGTGACTGGGGGGACTGACATTAGTCCAGAAACAGAAATTTTTTCTATATCCATAGTAATTACGCTAAGAAACATTTTTCATTATAGAAAAAATGAAAATGGGAGGGAGAGAGAACCTGTTGGTATTTTAATATTTTTTGCAAAAGTATAACATGCAATTTTCTGATCAAATTCCATGCCATCCAACGCCAGGCGTTGAAGAACTAAATTTGCAGGCACAAAATTCAGATTTAACGACAGTCAATAATATCGCTATCACTTGCAGTTTGCTAATTTTCATATCAAAATGTTGAGAGCATAAATGGGCAAAATATTAAAATCTAGAACACATTCAATTCTTAGAAATCAATAATGATAAAATTTTCAGCAAAACGGTTCTTTTGCCTGACTTTTGATTGACTCAATTAATAGGACCTATGTTAATTTAGGATTAGTACCAGAGAAACATGAAACAGTAAAGGTTCGCATACTTGGAATAACTTGGGAATAAATAAATCCACTAGCACTTCTAACTATCCCCGAAGCGTATGCAAGAAAACCAGTTCAAAAATAAAGACAAGGCTCCTATTTACACCAATGCATACAACTGCCGGAAACCCAGATATACACTGGACTATAATACAATAACTGGAAAGAAACTTCTTAATATTAATACCCACTAATTGCCCCTACGAATACTCCTGCAACCAATTTTTCTCTACCAATTTAATGCGAAATAAAATTTAATGAATGTTATAGCATGAACCTTATATAGGAGAGCTTGATATCAACGAAGCCTAAACTAGCAGCTACTTTTCACTAGAGCATTAGCATTATCCTTCAGATTCTTCTAAGAAAAGCTACTCCAAGTTTCAATTCATGAAACGATGTGCGCGTTGGTTGCTACACAGCAGAGAATGGGGAGGACAGACATTAGCCCAGAAACAGACATTTTTTCTATATCCATAGCAATTACGCAAACTAATATTTTACATTTTAGCAGAAACAAAACAGGTAAAGAAGAGCCTGTTGGCATGTTAACATTTTTTGCAAAATCATGTTTTTATAAATAATGTAATTTTCAGATGAAACTCCGTTTGATACATCGTCAGGCGTTAAAGAACTACCTTTGCAAGCACAAATTTCAGATTCAACGATAGCAAAAAATATCTCTATTGCATGCAGTTTGTTACTTTTCATATCGAAATATTGAGAACATAAATGTACAAGTTAATTATAGGACATGAGCAATTCTTAGAAATCAATAAGGATAAAATTTTAAGCAACCCGATTTATTTTCTTGACTCTTAATTAATAGAACCCATGTTGATATAGGATTAGTACCAGAGAAACATGAAAAAATAAGGCTTTGCGTACCTGGGATAGGTTAGGAATAAATTGATCCACTAGCACTTCCAACTATCCCAGAAGCTGATGCAAGAAAACAAATTAAAAAATAAAGGCTGGCTTATATTATCATCAATACATTCAACTGCCAAAAACCCAGATATACACTGGACTATATCACAATAACCAAAAAGGAACGATGTAATATTATTACCTTAACGATATAAAACCTTCTCATACCAAATAAAACAAGACCTCCACCAAACGAACATTTTGCAAGTATCTGAATCCTTCAACGTATTTAGTGGAAGTTTATTACTTCGCTTACTCAGTGCTTTCTATAACATGGGGTTCGTGATGTCCTAGCCAAGTTGCTGTTAAGCAACACACAACTTCGAAAGCAACTCTACGTAATTGATGCCCTGTGTAAAAACGCTTGCCAAACCGAACTTACCGAAATATATTTAGCAGAGGAGCAAACCGTACATAAGTTGAAAGCCCTTTAGCGCTGATCTCTTGAAAGATTTAAGAAAACCAACCACGTTCCACTTCCCTGAAAATGAGCGGGAACTTCCGGGTGAAAGGTATCGAGGCACCGTAATGGCCAACACCCTCCGGTAAGGCGCGTGACTAGTGCATGCGCTATGTAACAATTCACGAAAAGGGTTCACTTAAACTCCGTACCAAATGATGCAATGAACCCAAGATGTGTTAGTAACCGACAATCAATCAGTTAATCAATCACTCAATCAATCACCAAATCAACCAATCAATATTATTCTACAACAAATCTAGCAATCACCAGCACAGCTCCAAGAAATAGAACACAGCATTTCGAAAAATATTGCATACTGTGACTGCATGCTGTTTGCAAACTAAGCACTAACAGTTCCATGTTTAGGCTTTTTTTTTCCAAATGTTATTATTATTATTCGTATTAGTACATTCGCCACTTCATAATAATAAGCAACAGATACTAACAGGAACGCATCAAAATACATGCACAATAACAGAATATGGAACCAGTTCAAATGTTCCGAATATCAACGGATGGTTCTCCGAGAAGGCCGCTGGCCTTTTCATGGAGCACCATTGGGGTTCGCATTTGCGGTTTAAAGCTATGCTTCATGCTCGAAGCGCGTCGGCTTCGGCTGCCACTTTCGGTTATGGCCTGGAACTGGTTATGGCCACTACATAGAATGACCTATCCAAGTAGTGGCTTCCTTACTCACTCTACTATTAATGCAATTATATTTACCTTCAAAAATGGCTAGCCTTACATACGTTTCGTCCCGGCCAAGGGACTCGTCAGAGACCTTTGGTTGGAGTCTTAACTG
>QQSS02028889.1:0-62293 GCA_003687565.2 Craspedacusta sowerbii | reverse complement strand
TTTCGGAAAGGAAGAGGCTCATTGCCTCCATCAAACTTTTCATCATTTTTTCAATACTTCACGTGGAAATTCACATTACAAGTTAAAGAATGCTGCTTTCGATACCGGGAAACCAGATATTCAAGAGGTGGATTTCTGAATACATCGGAATTTCAGACAAGCCGAAACAGCTTAAAAAGGCGCTTAGCTGATAATTAAATCAGAATTTATTTATGTAGAGGAGATCAACAAGAGCCAGAGGAACTCCAGCTGCAGATCCTGTTAAGGATCTTGATGAAGGACCAAAGAAAAGGCCGGCATAGGAAGAAAAGGTCAAGAAGTAGAAAGCCAAATCAGCAGCCAAAAAGGACACTAAAAAAGATCCTTCTCCTGCCAAGTCTGCTAGTCCAGTCAAAAAATAATCTGCTAAGCCGTAAAATGTAAAAAAAATGATAGTTAAGGGAAAAGCCCCCGTAGATGAAGAGTTTCCAGACAAAGATAAATACCACGTGCTCGAGGACGGGGGACAAATCTATGACTGCACATTAAATCAGTCCAATGTTTCCCAGAACAATAACAAGTATTATAGGCTCCAGGTCCTCTAGTCAGACCAAACTCCTTACAACTATGTGGCCTGGTTCAGATGGGGCCGAGTGGGATATGCAGGCCAAGTCAGTCTAATTCCCTGCGGCCCAAACAAGCAAAGCGCTATCAACAACTTCAATGGCAAGAAAAGGGACAAAATTAAGAGTTACAAATAGATTGAAATTTCCTACAGCTCAGGCCCTCAGCCGTAGGACGAAAAAAAGAAAAAGTAGCAAATGTAGGAAAGCAAACTGAAGGCCCCAGTGAAGGACTTGCTGAACCTTATCTTCGATATGAAGATGATCAATAAGCAGATGATGGAGATCGGCTACGACCCCGAAAAATTGCCTTTAGGTAAGCTCTCCTAGAAAAGCATAAAGATTGGCTACGAGCTCCTCGATAAAATATCTAAGGAGATCGAAGGGCCTAAAAGGAGCGACAAGCTAGCCGAACTAAGCTCATAATTCTACTCTTACATTCCCCACAATTTTGGATTCAGCTCGATGAGTCTATTCATCATCAAGGACAAGAAGACTGTCAAGGACAAACTCTAGATGCTTAAGTCAATTTAGGATATCCAGGTCGCCACCAGGATGATGTAAACTCCAGACACCTCTTCTTCCAATCTCTTCGACGAAAACTACAAAAAACTTAAGACTTAAATCTAACCTCTCGATAGCACTTCAGAAGAGTTTCAAATCATTCAGGAGTATGTCACCAATACGCATGCCTCCACCCACAACAACTTTGGACTCAAGATTCTGGATGTCTTCAAGCTGGAGCGATAAGGCGAAGCTTTAAACTACAAGAAAGACATTCAAAATAAGATGCTTTTGTGGCATGGCTCGAGACTCACGAACTTTGTGGGAATTATTTCTCAAGGATTGAGAATCGCTCCTCCGTAAGCACCTGTCACGGGTTACATGTTCGGGAAAGGAATCTATTTCGCAGACATGGTTAGTAAGAGCGCGAACTACTGCTTTACATCGAAGTCGAATAATATCGGGTTGATGCTGCTTTGCGAAGTAGCTCTTGGAAAATGTAACCCGAAGTACCAGGCCGATTATTATGCGAATAACTTGCCTTAGGACTGCAAAAGCACAATCGGACGTGGGAAAACTGCTCCTGATGAACATGGATCAAAGAAGATCGGGGATGTGATAGTTCCTTGCGGTAAATCAAAGGCGATGAGCCTGCCTCAGCCATCAGCTCTGCTGTACAACTAATTCATCGTGTACGACGTGAGCCAAGTGAGGATAAAATACCTCCTAAAGTTGTAATTCCAGTACAGATGAATTATTAATAAAGATGAAAAAGCCTAAGGCTCACTCCAAATTCATCAAGCCCCTTTAACAGATGTTCTCTCTTAAGATAGCCGTTTTCGCTTCCACCAAGGCACTTAACGAAATCGATCCCCTCAAGCCCTGCTGTTTTATCACCATGCTCAGAAACTGGATCTAAAGTTCCAAGGGTAACTTCGGCCAGTTATGCTTTTAGTTTGTGGACAGCAGTTCGCTCATAAAGCTGAGCTAGAACAGTCTGAGCGATAAAGTCTAACTCGGCCTAAAAAAAGTCGGGGATAACTTTGGTTTGCGTTAAATGAATGAGGATTTCACTCAAAACTATCTCAAAAGTACCAGAAACATGCTTCAGGGGCTCATGAAGATTTCATTCGAATCGTAACCTGTCTCTGATAATTTTATTCTGGGATACCTGGACCTGGTACTCGAGGATGATAGCAAGGGCATAACAACCCAGCTGATCTAACTTGAAAAGCAAAAGAAGGCCTTCTGCTAGTTTTTTTCAGTAAAATTGGCCAATATGAACGGCAGCTCCGTGATGCTTTTAAAATGCAAGGAATAGGCGCTGTTGAAGTTCAAATAATTTTCAAAGCATGAGAACAATGATATGAAATCAACGAGCTACATCCATCTGCTGAAGGCCTAGGACATTGATTCTGTGAGAATAGGGTACAAGTAGTTCCACAGTAAATATCATATAGACAACCATTGCAAGGAAAAGGACTTATATATCCAGAATGATACCAACCTCGATTTTCTCCTCAATCTTACAAACAGGCTCGAAAGTTTCCTTAAGAGTTAAGTTAATTCCAACTCCCCCTAGAAAGGTCTCTTTAACACTTTAACTAATGTCTTCGCCAAAAAGTCAGATCAGACACTTACCAACGAAAAAAAGGCAAGTTTTCTGTGTGCTTATTATTCAATATTCCTCTGCCAGTTTAAATAAGCTGAAAGTTTTTTTTCAAACGCCCAGGAAATGTGCAAGAGTTTACATCAGAGCTAGTTCGAATCAATCATCATGCAAATCTACTCGCTCTATAAGCAAGGTTTTGTATCAAAACCGAGGTAAGACAAAATCATGTAAAAAGTGAAATAGTGCATAAAGGCGCTGTCTAAGAATGAGATGAGCTTTGGTAATTTCAGTTCGCAGACATTAATTAATTTCTACTCCAGACTATTTGTGATTTATCTTGCGCTGTTCTAATCGGGCTTTGTCAGTGATCAGATATTATTTGATTAGATCTTCGACAGGTTTTCTAAAAATTCGGATTATAAGAACAACTATAAATTGTTGCATGTTATTCTCAAGGAACAAAAAGCAAACGCAGTCGCATGTCGCACCAAAAAATTGGCAGTGTTGGCCTTAAAGACATATGAGGATTTCTACAATCAGAAGCAGCAGATCCACGCATTGATTCTGTGCAATTTCGGAATGCAAGTGTTCAAGAAGAATCCATATATGATTTTCAGTGCAAGTTTGTTCAGTGCTAAAATCTATCACTAGCTGAGCGAGTACTAGAAGTCCTTTTCCACACTGAGGAGCTATGTAAACTTGGTCTAGCTGATCTAAAATAACAAAGGCACCAAGCTCCCTGTAAACCTACAAATTTTCATGTCCCAATATAAGATCAAAAAGCCAGAAATTCTACTATCCGAGGCCTACCCTCTGATCAGCTATCCCACAGTTAACTACGAGTCAATCAGAATAAGCACTTAAAAGGAACGTGAATGCGTGAGGAAAGTATCTTTGTACGATCCTTCTTTCAAAGATCTTCTGCTAGCGAGACTGGAGGGGAAATAGTTTAAATTCAATAATTGTCATCGGCAGGTGCAAGTTTACAACCACCCTTCGACCCATAAGAAAAGTTTAATTCGCTACATAGCCCACGATGAGTAGCTCATAGTTAATTTCGTTTTTTAGAATATCTCTACTAATTTCCTTGCAGTCGAACACTTGACTCTGATCTGCAACGACGCTTTCACCTTTTAGACTTGCCCGGATTTCACAATGGCACCTAAGGAAAAAAAGGAGATCTAATTGAAAGGCAAAGCTATCAACACAAGCAAAACTGACAGTATCGAGGGAAAAATTTAAGGAGTCAAATGGTCTTTTGCAGTAATTCAGAACCTCGAGAGTTTAGATACAACAAAGCTGTGCTTTATGGAAAATAGCTTCAAGTTTAAATTCAAGATAAGGGCGAACATGCTAAACAAGCTGAGTGAGTTACACAGCCACTACTTCATGTTCGAAGTGCAGCCGCTGAGGCCGAAGATCGTGCTGAATTAGATAAAGTACAAGAAATAGACCTTCAGAGGTGAAATCCAGACTATCTAACTCAGTTTCACTTCAGACAGCTTAGAGCAGTTTAGCGAATTTGAGCTGTTCACCTAATAGACCTAGAATGTCTTGGCTGGGAGGATGCTTCCCGAAAAGGTCGACTCCCTTGTCTACTTCAAATTCAAGTTCAAGTCCTCCCTTAAAGGACTCATTCCACTCAGGCTTATCCTCCTTTACAAAACTAACGAAGTCTATCTTACCAAGGAATACGAAATCACCATCACTGTCCAATAAATTTTGCAAGTCTAAGCACCCACGCTGACAAAAGTGAGCACCAACACCAGACTGATCGAACTGTTCGCCAAAAAAACTAGCTTGTTCGACCCAAGACTGAAGATCAACTTCATGGGATTCCGATAGCTGAATAGCCGCCTGATGACCTCCTTCAACGCTCAGTAATCTTCGGAGGGATACCTGCTTAACATATTTACTAAATAAAATATTTAAGCTGATATATAGGCTTTGGCCGAGCACTAGCCCTTCTTCCTCAATGAGAAGGACGCTAGCCAGAAGATTGCCCTCGCCTACAGCTTCGAGAGGGCCGACGAAAAGGGAGTCTGCGTTGAGGTCGTCGAGTTGAAATAGGATAAGAAGGAGGGCCTCCCTGTTGCCATCATGTTCCAAACTAGCACCATCGAAATTAAAAAGGAGTTCCCCTACACAATCGAGGCCACCATCAGCATCACCAACCTGCACCATGGTTAGCTCAACTTCCGGCTTATCTTCAATGAGGACAAATGCAAGGGCAGCACCAGTTATTTTTGGAACGGCCTTTACAAAAAGAACATTGTTCTCAACCAAGGGAATACAGTGGTTGTGACTAACAGGCTGATCATCATGAGAAACATGACAATCGACGCGGCCATGATGAGTTTGGAGTACTGCCGCAAGAATAAGCAGTTTGTGGCTCCGTCGACCAAGCATGATGGATTCGAGACAATCGAGATTGTCCCGCTTAGGCATTTTATAACCATTTGAGAAAGAAATTTATTTATTATTATTTATTTAAGATGGAGGCTCTGAGACAGTCAATGCTATCTGACGTCGAGGCCAACGCCAAAAGGAGCAGGTTCGGCCTCTTCAGCATACCGCCTCCCCTTTCCCTCGGTGACGACTCTCCTTTTCAGGCCAAACGCCGTAAATTTATTACAAGACCCCAAGAACTAGCAGGGCAAGCCCATAACTTAGCCGAAGAATATAAAGATTTCTCCGAACAAAGGGACTGAGGCATCAGACCTCTTTAAATACACGCCTTCGATTGGTGAGAAAGGCGATCTCTATCATGACCCAGACCTCAGCTCCAAGATGCTCGGACTTAAGCTTTTTCAATCTAATGCTAAGCATGAGGCCAAGTTTAAACCTCCCCAGGGTTACAAAACTCCGTTAAAAAGCGCGTATGAATATGTCGAGGAAAAAACAGCCATCCTGGATCCAAGGCGAAAAAGAAACGCGGAGGGGAGAGTAATGACTGAAAACAAAAACATCACTGGAGTCGCACAGTCGAGAGCCGCTAAATTAATAAGCTGCAATTATTCTCACCTTTAGGATCCTTACGACCGAGCTATGTAATTTTAACGCAGACTGCATAAGCAAGAAAAGTAGAAAATAAAGTAGCCGTTCAAGAATTTCACTGGGAAGAATCAGACCTTCAGCAAGGACATGCAAATTTACGGCGAGTAGGGGATTTCTGTTAAAAAGCCTAGACACGTCTCGATTAACGATAAAATTATTAAACACGATAGAGCGTTTAGAGCGAGTGGGCCCTGCAAGTAGTTCATAGGCAAGTTTCCTTAACACATGAAAGAGGGGACTGAGTAGCGTAAGAGGAGGAACCCCGAGTAGAGCGAGTCAAAGAAGTAAGCATTCAGACGTATGTCAGGCCCTAAGAGCGGGTACTCGCCATCGATTCTTCTGAACCGGAGGAATATTTCAGCAGTGATGTGAGTGAAGTTTGATAACTAATTTGAAATTATAATTCATCTTCTAAGCATGAGACAAGGGGGCTCCTAGTCAATATCTTATTCCTAGTTGTCGCTGTTGTACTACTAAATGTTCTAATTGTGCTACTCTTATTACTCTAGCATCAGGCTTCTAATTGTCTTCTCTACGATCCCCACTGTTAGCTTGTTCTGCATGCTGAAAAATATTTACTGCACAGGCTCGCTTTACATTGACAGTCCTCGTCTCTAACCTAGCTCTGCAATCTCGCCATCCACTCGCAAGTGATCTTACTCCAAATTCTTAAGAAACTAGACGAGCTGGACCTTGACTTTCATGGAATAGTTTTAGACGAGATTATTTTGGAGGAGGTGAGCTTTGTGGTCGGGAAAAGGTCTGCCAGCTTTCAAAGACAGCATTTCGATGAGATTTCTGAATTAAGTCTTATTCTCTTATTATTTCGACATGACCTATAAATCAGGAGGTATTTGGTTTTATAAATAGTCCAACAAAAATTACCTTAGTTCCTGGGACTGCCCCTTGCGGATGCACGGGCGGGTCCTCTTTGTAGAATTCTTTATCAGACTCATCACGTTCAGCATCAGCGGTAAGGGTGCATCCTGGCAAAGTCGCAGACAGCCCTGCTGATGGTGGTGAACAGAAAGTTTCAACGTAGCATAGGGCTCTGGGAGGACCTGTTCGGAGTGCTATAAAAAATGGACAGAATACTCATTAAGAGATAAGTCCAAAAGCATTTCATATGTCTAGTCGAGTAGCAGCTGAATTTATTGCTTTTGGACAAGCAGGCTTGATGAATACTTGTAGATGTCCAGCTAACGTTAGAATTGTTGGCTCCAGAGAGCGCTGACGGACTTTATGACATTCTCGGTGCAGTACTTCTCGTAGGCTGACACAGTGCTCTTGAGCATGACTCTCCACAGGGAGAACTTGGGGTAGGAGGGGTGGTTGATAAATTTTTGTTCGAAAGCTTAATTATATTTATTGAAAAAAAAACCTAATTTTTACTGGTAAGAGAGCTACTTGAAGCTAAATAAGGGTAAAGCTGATGCCGCGGTGTCGAGTCAAGACCAGGTTGATCCAGTCTTAGTCGCACAGCCACTTTCGGTCCTCGCTAAGGACGATTCCCACGCCTTCTGCATAGAGAGTGAAAAGCCAGATCAGACTCTGCAGACAGTCCAGATAGGGTGAAGTAGTTGGAATAGGCCTGTGATTGACATATTCGTACCTTATTTTCAGAAGAGTTTAATTGAAAACATCGTCGATGGAAACTTCTTAGAGACTCATGAAGGACTCGAGATCAGTAAAGCATTACTAATCTGGGCCCGATCTCGAAATGCTCTCACACAGCTCTTCTGAAAGGAAGTGTTGCAGAGGGCTATTTGCGAATCGACCAATGTCGTTTCGCCGCAGTTTAGGCAGTTGAACTTCGGGTGATTTCAGGATTCGAATTACGCTAGCTAGCAGATTCTTACTGAGTTACGAGTCATCGGTTAGCCTTGTGAAGGACTATCGGACCAAGGTGAGTGCGTTGCTGAATTGGGAGCTGAAGGGCGCCAGTTCTGAATTATCGCATCTTGGAGTGAGGAATCTGCTGTTGGCAAATTTACGGAAAAGCTAAGGGTCCAGGGGAGAATGTTCGGCCAGGAAGGGAGAATAAAGGAGCTAGTGGACTAGCTGCAGGTGGTGAAAGAGGTTGTTAAAGAGGAAATGAGCAATATTTTTGTGTAGGAGGGCGAGGTTGATGATGTCAGCGGAAGATAGGAATCCGAAGAGGATCAGGCGTATGGACTGCGTGTCCAGGATGCTGATGGTCTTCTTTTAGGGCTTTGTGATTAACTAAGTGCAATTTTCCATTATCATATTAATAAATTGTACTTCTTAATTACTCTCAAGCCAGGACCTGGTAGTCCGAACTCAGGTTCAGTCGCCTCACCAGTCGTCCGATGTTGCGGCTGCTCACTCGCACTCCCTTCTCGCACTCCTCCACCTTGAACAACTTACGTATATTCTACAGCTTCTCCTAGCTTTACTCACGCATCAAATTGAATTCTGGGAATAGGTGAGCCGACTCCGCGAGGCGCTTTGCGTCCTCATGGCGCATGAATAGCAGTTCTGCAGTATCCTCGACGATCTGGATGCTCCTGAGAGGTCCTATTTTGCTGAAGATTTATTGGAGGATGAAGTGGTCATATTTGTTTTATCTGCTGTCGAACTGCAACTTCAAGCTGCAGATGAGCCGGTAGCTCTAGGACTCGCGCATCTCGGCTCGAAGTCGTTGTCGCTATGCTTCCAGCTGCTAGGCCTCCTGCTGCTGCCTAAGCAGACGCTCTTCTGCCTGTTTCTGCCTTAGGAGAACTAGTGGGTCTAGGTCCCTCCTTTGAGCCTCTGCCTCTCTTTTAAGCAGCTCTATCTTTTTGCTATTGAGAGAGTCTCTAGCGCTTTTCTTGGCGTATAGTTGTCTCACCTGTTCCTTGAAATCGCTGTTCTTAAGAATCTCGTAGGCATCCCTCAGGATCTGGAATTACTATTTTGCTGTGGCACTCTTGTTGAGGTCGGGGTGTTTCAACTTAGCCAGTCTTCTGTAGGCTTTGTTTAGTTCTGAGATAGAGTGCTCAAGAGGTATTTCCAAAATAGAACAGGGGTCGGGTACTCGCTTAATAAGCTGGTTGAAAATTTAATTCATTATTTCGTTAGCATGGAGGGGGAACTTAAAGGTTCGGCCACGATTGACAACGACTAGCGCCGCAAAAAGAGATAATAAGTCAGGCTGAAGTATGCTGAGATCAATAAGGGCAGTTTGACACCTAACGAACATCCCAACCGGCCTCAGCTGGCGCAGCACTTCCCCGGAGCTTACCCTGCCGAAAGCTAGATTTTCACGAATTCGGAGGAGTCGAGAGATAGCAGCCGCAACAAACGCGAAAGTCTCACCAGACTGAAATAAAAGAGCAAGGTCTTGCGATAAAAATTCGATAGCATCAAAAATAATATTGACAGGGAAGTAAACGGCGACTCTCCAGTTTTAAAGTCGCCCCGGATCTACGCTGGCAGGATCAACAGGAGTCTGCAGAATCTGAACGAGCCCCGTTTCGCCAAGACTCTAAGACCTGAGGAGGAACCCAAGATCAAAACGCCTTAGTCAGTCCAAAAAGAATAGACCAAGCGCAGATACTAATCCCGCTACTCCTACCGACCTAACGAAATCAAGCTCAACAAGTACTCTGGACTCTAAAGACACAGGGGCGAGGCCCTGAACCGGCTAAGCTACTCTGCCTAACAGTTCGTTCGTCCTTAACCAAAAGCAAACATGAATCTGCCCCGGGGCGACGTGAGGGGCATTGGGACCAGTCTCAAGGAGAAGCTGAACCTCAAATTCGATTACAGCAAGCCCCAACATTACAAATAGTTCAACCCTTCAACCACCTTCGGATAGGTGCACAACCGCTATTCAATCCGTCCTCCCTCAGAAATAAGCAGCTTCCTGCACACCCAGGGGCCGTCCTACTCGCACTTCCACCAAACGGACTCCTTCTATCCGCATAGCTTCAGACACAACCCCAGCCCCTATTTCGATTTCAAGCCCAACTACCAAATAGCCAATTCTAAGCAAGCTAACAGGTTTAGGATAGAGATGCCCTAAAGGTCGCTGGGGTTCAAGTACGAGGGACTTGGCATGAGTCCGTCGGGGATGGTGAGCGATCGCTTCACAGGAATGGGGCCAGGCTACACCCTGCCCGCCAGAGACAAAATGACTCTGCCGGTTTAGCAGACGAGCTCAATTATTATATATTCGGACGAAGGCGATCGATCGGTGAAGCCGAGGAACCTGATGTGGGACTTGCTGGACAGGGAGAGGAAGCACAGGCCGTATCACATTTGATTTGAAATCGCTGGACACACCCTCGCATTGAAAAGATACCCATTAACAGCGGTAATCATATTCAAGAGTTAGATCGTTTGAATGAATCACAAAAACATCCACTACTCCAAACAGCTGCAGCAGCTCCAGGACCCCAACTCGCCCCTCGCTCAATCCATGCTCCAGCTCCTCTCCTCCCAGCTCTCCAACAATCCCGACTTCCTCACATTGCTGGCCAAGCAGAATCAGTCCACCCACGAGGAGTAGGCCTAACCGCAGGTCAAGATGGAAACTCATTTCCTACCTGTGCCCTAGTAATAGGACCAGACGGACTTCAGGACTATTAGCGGTCAGTCAATGCGGATTTAGACCAACGAGGAGCCCTAGGACTCCTTGATGCAGTACTTGGGGATGCCTGCCTAGGTCAAGCCGGCTGTCCAGCGGAAGCGCTAGTTCCAGCAGGAGAGACCCCTCAAGAGGAATATCTTCAACGAAGACAACGACTTCGACTTGGAAATTAACGAGCCTTCTCAAGCCTCAATGCTAAATACTTCCAAGTTTTAATCTGCCAAGTCGATTTCTCTTGGTGACAGTCGGCCAGCCTAAGTCCCAAAGAGCAGCAAAGCCACCCTCCAGCAGCAAAAGCGCAACAAAAAGGGCAGTCGGGAAGAGGAATAGTTCGAGACGATCAACATCCAGTACATGCCCAACGAGTATGACTAAAAGCCGATCTGCAATAGCAGCAAAAACTTCGACGCTCTCTTACGCAAGAAGCTTTAGGAAGAAGGTCAGCCGTATCAGCCATAGCAAGTAGTCTTTGAGAGACAATAGCCTAAAAAAACTACGTTTTTGAGAAGAGGAGAGGGGAAACAGATCACCTCCAGACTCTCCAAAGAAAAATAGTTCAAGGAGCTACCTAAGTAACTCACTTCTACTGTCACCACTGCGCCCAAACAGGTCTTCTAAGATAAAACACAACGCAGTGCAAAGAAGAAAATCAATTTCTTCATGGATGATGAACCTGAGGAAACAGTCCAGCATTTGTAGACGCAGCGTCCTGATTACCGACAATAGTCTCGCCTCCATGTCCCTGAGCAAATCAGCAAGGCGCCTCCTCTTCCCAAAAAATAGAAGGAGAAGGAGGCAAAGAAAGAGACGAGCCCGAAGCACGAGAGCGTCGAATAGCAATTAGCAGCCTTGAAGTTAGAGTAGGAAAGACTAGCGAAGATCAGGAAGGAGTATGAGAAAAATTTAAATTAGCTGCAGATGGCCCAGGAAGAGCTAGCCAGAGAGAAGTAAGACTTCTAGAACTACAAGAGGAACGAGGCGAGGAGGATCAGCGAACAGTCGAGAGTGAGTGAGCGCCAGCGACAGGCCTTTAACTCCGTCGGCAGCAAAAAGAACTAGGAGTTTGAGAAACTCAAAAAGGACTATGAACGGCTGCTATAGTAGTCAAAACGCAGATAGGGCAACGATAGAATTTACATCAAGAAGCTATAAAAGGAATTGGAGCTGCTTAAGAAGAGTCCTACCACAGTCCCCGTCCAGGCCTCGGAATAAGAGAACCGCAAGCCTAATTTCTAAAAGAAGGGGAGCGGCCCGACCTTGAGCAAAGAGTCGTCTAAACCCAGCTTCAAATAGCCGAAAGAGGTCAAATAGGTGCCGATAATTTAGCCAAAGAGCTCAGCTCATAAGAAGGTAATATAGAAGTAGAAGCCAGCTAGCACCAGCATAAAGAGGAAAGCAGAGTAGGCCTAAGACTAGTAGTGGATATATGATCAACCTTAGGAGAAGTAGGAAGCACGATAGTTCACCTACAAGCTCGAGGACCTTGCTCTGCTTAACCACCTGTCCATCAGCATGGTCGGTCAGAAGATAGCCAAGGAGCAATTTAGCTACAGCTAAAATAAATATTATAAAAACTACCTCAAGCCCAACTCTAAAAGACACCTGCTCAGCCAACAGTTCCAAGACGGCATCCACTTCAGACTCTACTCCGACGACCGCAAGGAGCTGTTATTCGAGTCTGGGGCGAAGAAGGAGATGATCGGCGAGTATGTGATCGTGCACTTCGAGAACCGAGACGTGAAGCAGGAGCTGCCGGAGGGAATCGAGATCTACTACTTCAGCAGCAAGGACACGACGGAGATAACTTTGCCTAGCGGAGTAAAGATCTTCAAGTTTTACCACGGACAGATATAGTTCCATTTTCCGGAGGGCCGCAAAGAGGTTATCGATAAGTTCGGCAACACCAAAGTCTTTTCTCCTTGATTATTATAATAAATGGTTCTCATTCAGAATTCGCAGTGAGGATATCACTGTCGCCTGCGTCCAGAATGCTGAAGGTCGAGCATCTGAAATACTTTCCCAGCGCAGTTCCCATGTTTATGTTGTTCCCGCTGAAGAAGATAATAGACACTCCTCCTAGGGCAGCGTAGTACTGCAGCTCGAACTTGCGCACAGTGGGACAGTTGTTCGAGATGAAGACCATCTTGGAAGTCCCTTTGCGCAAGGACTTGAGAGTGTTCTTGTAGCCGATGAGGACCTTGCCACTCTTCATGACGAGGTTGAGCTTGGTGTTGATGTTTTCGCCGACGTTCTTCGCCTTCACCATTTAATTTGTTGAAATTATTTGGATTACATCTCATCAGCAACACTTCTTCTTGGCCTATTTGTCGCCCTCTAGACTCTTAACTCCTTCTGCCTCCCGCACAGTTGTCTGTCTCTGCATGTGTATTTCGTAGGCCTTGCGTGCCGCAGACTTAAACAGCTCGTGCACATTCTGGTTCTACTTTGCCGATGTTTAAACGTACTATGTCATGCTCTTCTAGGCAGCGAAGGATTTCGCCTCTTCAACCTGTACGGCTCGCCTTATTAGGTAAATACGCATCAGTCCTATCGGCCTGTGTGCCAACCAGCACCATGAAGCACTTTTAGGGGCAGTTTTAAAGTGCCTATTTATGCCAAAAAGCAGCCTTGTCGAAAGAGCTCCTGTCGCAGACATTGAAGGTGATGAAGCACACTGATGTTCTGCTGTAAAGATTTTTGATTATGGATCTGAAGGTCTATTGGCCGGCAGTATCCCAGATCTGCATGAAGACGACCATCTCATCGAAGCTGATTTCTGTTTTGGCGAACTAGCATCCGACGGTGGCTTGGTACTTGTCGTCGAATTTGTCTTTGAGATATCTTGTCAGGAGACAGCTTTTGCCGACTCCTGATTCCCCCAGGATGATGGCCTTGAAGGTGGGTATATTTTTGTTGATCTGAGATTTCGTTGCCATAAATTTACTAATAAATGGATAACGACTGTTAATCTTAGGCCGTACCTTTCATTCCGCAGGCATCCTGTCTTAGGCCTTCCCAGCTCACCAGCCTCAAAACTAAATCCCGCAAAAAAATGCTTGATATTCATCAGACCAGGTTCTCTTGCTGCGAAATTATCAGCCACAAATCACCCAACTCCAAAGAAACACGCAAACCTACTCCTGAAATTAGGGGGAAATAGATTGAAGTAAAGGAAAAGGTGGTCTACGACATGAACACAGGACTGATAAAGTAAAGGATAGTGAAAGTATGTGGTACGCAAAGCTATCAAAAAGCGTTATCGGCCTTGAGAAACCTGGAGAAGCACTCATTGGTGGGTCTGATTAAGGATAGCAGCAAGTTGTCAATCTAATTGACGGATTGTCAGCAAACCTTTGTAACATATGAGTGATCATTTTTTGCGTATGAATTTGAATGCGAGGTCGACTGCAGTTGCAGCTGCTAGTAGGGCCAGAATACTCTTGGCCGGGTCAAGTCGCTCCCTCTCCACGTAGTCCAGATAAAACTTGGCAAAAACAAAAGTCCCGGAAAAGCCACAAATATTTCTGGAGTAGAGGTAGGGAGTTCGGACCTGCTTATTAATCCTAAAAATGAGACTTTGATTGAGGCTGTACATCAGTCCGAAGAAGCCTCCATTCAGAGCTGCGATCGTGAAGGAAACCAAGCTTTTCTTTGTCTCAATTTACATTATATATCACTGTTTAAAACTTATATTGTAGGAGCCTCCTTGGTTCTGTTCGACCTTGAAGTTGTCAAGACTCATGTTGAACCACCCCAGGACTCCGTTAGCCATATCCTTTAGTCCGCCAATGACCTCCTCTTTCTTCTTCTCGAGGTCAGCTTCAGCCTTGGCCTTCATCTCGAGATGCGCCTTCCTCCACTAGGGCCTATCTTATATCTTTAGCAGTTCCTCATAATCTTTTAGACACTTCTAAAATTTCTAGAGTTTTTCATTAGAGCTTATGCGGGTCAGGTAGGCCTTGACATAGGTCCGGTCCAGTTCAATGGACTTGCTGGAAAAGGGCTCTGCCAATTACGGCTAGAGCAGTTGGTTGTAGCAGACAGCAATGTTGTTATTTACGATGGCTTTGAATTTAGGCTATTCTGAGAGTTAGGCGGCTCGAGTGTAAAGGTCGATCGCGGCTTTGAACTCACCCTTTTTAAAGAACTCAGCAGCCTGGTCTTTAAGTTATGCAGGATTCTACATAATCTATGCTTATTCTTCTTAAAATTACAATTCTTGCCGCTCTGCTGCCCGACCTTCTCAACCAGCAATACTCTGCCCTTCTACCCCTGTTGACCTTCGCCACCACCTTCGTCTGCAAGGCCTACGAGATTAAGCTGAGCTCAGTATTTCTGATTGCAATCATCGGACTGTGGAAATGGCAGATGTAGTCATCAAAGTTGATTTTGATAGGCGGTATTCTGCTCAGTGCAGGAATGTAAGACGTGGATAGGACAGCAATAAAAGAATAGCAATCAAAATGAACTCAAACCGATGGATTAGGCCAGCTTTCGATAGGACTTGAGCATTTCCTCGACGAAGGTTAGAGCAGTGCGGTAGCTCACGGACTCCTCGCCCTCCTCCTTGAACTCATTTTCGACGTTCAGCATAATGTCATAGAAATTCTGTATTTCCAGACCCGTCAGCATACCGATATTGAAAACCTTGTAAAGAGTGTTTATGTGGTTAACATCCAGTTTGCTTGACACTCGCTACCCCATTATCAGCTTCATCGTCCATCTCGATATTTTCTAAAGTCCGTTCGCAGAACCCAAGAACTTCACTAGCTCGTTTGCAGCACATGCGTAGATCGTCGCCTGGAAGTCCTCTGAAGGGGTGTTTTTTGAATGCTGGTGGGCCCACTGTGCGAAGTCCGTCACTTCGTTAAGGGAAAAAAGACCATCTCTGGAGATATCGCAGACAAACAAGGAGGGCAGGTGGCAAAAGCTAAAGGCGTAATCCTAAATAGATTTGATCTAGAGCAGACGAGTGACGGCGATTGGGTTCTAATCATTGCCGACCCTCCTAAACTCGCTTTGGAGGTACTGCACCACTCCCTTGCTTATTTGATTCTCTTGGCCCATATGTTTAATAAAAATATAGTACTCGAGCCGAGGAAAAGGCTTTACTGGTAGGTTTTCGTCACGCTGGTGCTAGTGCTCGCAGTTCTAGTCCACCCGATGCTCATCCTGTTTCTGGCCTCAGCTTTTTGGATAAAGCGAGAGACGAGGAGGGAACTATTGCTGAACTAAACCGAGTTGGTGCTTCAATAGGACGAGTGTACAACTAATTTCCAGAGAAGCTAAGTGGAGAGCTGTGCGATAGTCTAGGTCCTTACTTTGTGGGAGGTGAAGTAAGTTGTAATCCTCAAACTTAGGAGTAGCTAAGTTTAGCTGGGCAGGGAGCTCTCTCTCGTTAAAATAGTTAATTAATGGCTGGTAAACTGATATCATATGGATGGAAATCGTTCGAATAGATTTGGAAAACTGCCTGCCCTTGCAGTCAACAGAGGCAAGGAGCTCACTCTCAGAATGCAAACTCGCTCAGATCGGAAAATCTTGCTACTGAGCGACAGCAAAGATGATTCTTATTAATACAGGCTCGATGTTACTGACAGATTGGGACAGTTACGAAGTATGAAGACTCTAGCGAAGCACGTGCACATGGACGACAGCGGGCAGCCCTATTTGGACCTGAAACGGAAGAAAGTAGGGTGCCGGAAAAAGACCAGGAAAAACTAATTGCTTTTTATGTACAAGCAGCAGTTTTTGCTGCAACAAGGAAAACGGAGGATCTGATTTAAGAGTATCAAAAATGCTTTACCCTGCGCTAATTGGAGAGGTCCAGCTTCTTTACCTCCTCGAACTAATTTTTGTTCAGCAGCAACTACTGCTTCTCTCGAATCACATTCAAGTTAAACTAGATTTTTTAGGAGCTTGCGGTTATGAGTGTCTTACAAATTTGCACTTTCTTTTTGTTCTATTTTTCTGATCGCTTAATCAGGTGCAAGAATATTTGGTTGACAAGCTTGCAGAGGTAGTTCGAGGAGAACTCAAAAAGACTGAGGTTGTTGGGCAAGTAATAAAGCTTCTGCTGGCTCTCTTTGTACTGGTTGATGATGAACTTGTTTTGGCCGAGAAGCGTTAGACTGGCAGCTCGGTTTTTGTAGTAATTGCAATAGTTGGGGGCTGAAAAAATTGTGATAAGTTTCGGAAATGACTGATCCTCCTGCCATTTATAAAACTTGTAGCCGTCCTTCATGACCTCGTGGCCACGAATGATGGCCACCAGCCGGTTTTCCCTTACAAAATCCTCGACGGCCTCGGCGCCGTAGTAGACCGAACAGCCGCGCACGGGATTTTCGGTGAATCTGGTGAGAGGGTCCTCTATGAGTGGGTCTGACCACAGGATGTCGCAGAGGAAACCTCGCTAAGGGATCTACTTAAACCGATCAATCTTGCTAAAATTTGCCAGATTTAATCCACTTGAAATTCCACCGTGCACGCAGAAAAACCGTGAGTCGACCAGCGCCCCCAACGGCAGCGAGTAGAACAGCTAGACGAACTGCGCATAAATTTCTTGGTCGTACTTGTTGATGGCCTCTCTTCTGAAGCCGAAAGCGGTTGTTATATCCTGAGATTCATGGTTTCCTCTGAGCATAAAAACTTTGGTCGGGTTCTCCTTCTTCATGGTACACAACAGAATCATCACCTAGACGGAAAAATCCCCTCGATCGACGTAATCTCCTAAAAACAAGACCCGCTGATCTTTTTCAAGAGAATTTAAAATTTTAACAAGATCTTAAAATTGGCCATGAATATCACCTAGGATCGTAAGAGGACTAGAAAGAAGGAGAAGGTTCGGTTAACTGCTGAAAATATCAGTGACTGCTGTCAACAAGAGTTAGAGGTCCTTCTTGATGGGCAAGCAGCCTAGGGCAAGCTGGTGAGCGATGCCTAGCTCCTTGGCCTAAGTCCTTTTTGAAAGAGAATTTTTCATATTATCTTTAATTACTCACCTTCTTATTCTTTTGTTTTTTTTGACTTTACGTTTCTCTTCAAGGATCGCTTCTTTCAGCTTGTTCTTGAGGTTGCCCTGCGAATCCAGCTGGTACTAGCTGTGCTCCAATCCTCCCTTCACCAAAGGCCAGACCAGTCTTATCCTCTTCTTCATAGCCTCTTGCCACGGAAAGGCTTACTCAAAGCCTAGAAACCGCTCGAATTATGGGTACGCGGTTATAGTTTCACCCTCGTGCTCCATGCTTTTTCTATTGTTGTCATTGCGAAAACAAAAATAGACCTAAAAAACATCCTTTTAGTTGAAGTACTTGTAAACTGGACAGAATTCATCCTTGTACCATTCGCAACCCTTTCGGATCAAGTGCGCGCAAAACAGTCCTCCTTCCGCCAACCGCCCTTTTACTCCTCTGTTGAACTCCTCGCTCACAAACATTTATGGCGGGGAACTCTCTCCCAACTTCCCGTTTATGTCCATCACCACCACATCGAACGTATCTTCGCTCTTCATCACGAACTCATAGGCGTCCTGACATAAAATTTTAAGACGCTTTTATTCACAAACTCCAAAATATCTTTTTCCTATGTCGAGTACCTGTTCATTAATGTCGATTGCAAGGATTTCAGCCAACGGAAGGTGGCTTAGCAGGAAACAGGGAAGAGCACATGCTCCAGCCCCTAGGACCAGAATCTTGGACTGCCTCTAAACAATTGAATCAAGACTGAGAATAGCAGAGAAAATGGCCTGATGACTTTCGAAGTCGAGATAGGTCTGATCCACTGTGAGTTTTTCTTAGTCTAAATCCGAGACGAGTTGTAGTGCAGCTGATTTGCTGGGAACTAGTCTGACTTGAGTCTGGATCTGGTCCACATTCTAAGTCAGGATGAATCTGCGGTAGATCTCATCATCGAGTCTTATATCTTCAACTATAGCAAACTAGTTACGCAGCAACACATTCTTATCAGCCATCTCCTAGCCGTCGGTGAGATAGGCCGCGCTGCTTGTCAAGCCCTCGGGCAGCAGCAGCTTGACTGCACTCTATATCTACTTTACGATATTTTGCATTGATTTTTGAGGCGTGCCTGGCGCACACGAGACCATTATCAGTCTGCTGGTTTTAATCTGGTCCAAAAGTTGAAAGTTGCCCTAAGTTGAATTGAACATGAAGCCACCCTCCCTGCCGTAGGGGACCACAAACACCGAGCAGGTGGCCTTACCGAGTAGCCCCGTTTTGTTTGAGTCGATCACTCTTACTTTGTAAAGTGACTATCCGTTTGCCTCAAATGAAAAATGTAGGACCCTCTATCGAACAAGCTTTCTTACGGAGTGAAGTTCGAAGGCAAGGTAGGCTCTTTTGGTGGCAGAGTTGCAAAAGTCTTGTATTTTTACAGGCTTATGGTTGGCCTCAAAACCCGATCCCTCCTTGCAGCAGCCGTAGAAGAGGGTAAGCGGTGTGTATGGTTTTTGATATATTTATCTTAGGTCGTGCTGGCTGGCCATAGGCTATATCATCTCTGGCAGGAAAAAGCAAGGGTTCGCTATCCTGGTGGGCTAGGTGATAAGGCGATAGGGGAACTCAGGAGTTTAGGACAGGTCCTCCTCCTAAAGGAGTTTGTGGAGAGTTTGTTTGTAGCGGGAGATGATGTCTTGGGAGGCAGGAACAATCCTAAGCATGATATCGAATTGCAGGCCGATTTCAACAGATTAAGGAGATATCAGTAGTCAGATTATTGGGCGGCTTTCTGGCTGTTATATTTAATTTCAAATGGATCACCAGTAATACAGGCAGAGGCCGCTCTCCTCCGGAGGTGAGTTTGATAGCAGGCTCTAGCCCAGCAAGAATCATGATGACAACTACTACGGCAACCCCCAACAACACTTCAGGGGGCCACCTCAGATCGGGGGCTTTTTCGGCAGGGGGTTCGAGGGACCTCGGGGTGGGGGCATGGGAGGAGCCTTTGGGATGATGGGGAGGAATAACGAGGAATTCGGAGGCTTCTAAGGAAACAACGGAGGGAGGCTGGGAATGCGTGGTCCCTACGATCGACAATTTGGAGGGCAATAAATGGGTCGCTTCGGTAGGGGTGACGCTATGGGAGGTGCAGGGAGGTTCGGGGGATTAGGCAAGTTCGGTAAGTAAGGCTATTAAGGACTTGGATTGTAAGGAAATTAAAATGGTCAAGACCCTAGGTAAATGGGAGGCTTCGGAGGGGGCTTTGGAGGAATGTTCGGAGGAACTGGAGGTCCGGGGGGTCATGGGATGAGACGCTACGGCAGAGGGGCTGATCAGGGGCCTGGATTCGGTGGACATGAAAGAGGCTTTGGAGGAGGTATCTAAAGGGGACTTGGAGGACTTGGAATGGACAGAGGCTTTGGAGGAGCAGGCTTGTAGAGAGGTTTCGGTGGATTATAGCGAGGAGGAAAATAAAGAGGCTTCGGAGGATTTTAAAGAGGCCAGGGAGGAAATGAAAGAGGTATGGGCCCAGGAATGGGCGGCATCGGAGGTCTGGGTGGAATGGGCATGAGAGGAATGCCCGGAATAGGAGGTATGGAAAGAGGTATGGGGCCAGGAATGGGAATGGACAGAGGAATGGGTGGTTTATAAAGAGGAATGGGTGGAATGGACAGAGGAATGGGTGGAATGGGACCTGGAATGGGTGGAATTGACAGAGGAATGGGTGGAATGGGACCAGGAATGGGTGGAATGGGACCAGGAATGGGTGGAATAGGAGGTATGGACAGAGGAATGGGTGGAATAGGAGGTATGGACAGAGGAATAGGCGGAATGGGCGGCATGGACCGAGGAATGGGCGGCATGGGCGGCATGGACCGAGGAATGGGCGGCATGGGCGGCATGGACCGAGGAATGGGCGGCTTGGGCGGAATGGGCGGCATTGGCGGAATGGGCGGCATGGGCGGAATGGGCGGCATGCGCGGTATGGGAGGAATGGGAGGTATGGGACCTGGAATGGGATTCGGAGGAGGCAGAGGAATGGAGTAGCTAGGGCCAATGGGGATGGCAGGTCGAGGACGTCCAGGGCGAGGATAATTCGGAGGGTAAATGTAGGATATGGGAGGACCTCTTGGCATGGGTAAGGGATTTCCCCGTTTCTAGGACGGTTAATTCGGCAAGAAGGAAGGTTAGGACGGTAAGAAAGACCCCTTCCAAAAG
The DNA here is from genome assembly GCA_003687565.2 of Craspedacusta sowerbii. Taxonomy (NCBI): domain Eukaryota; kingdom Metazoa; phylum Cnidaria; class Hydrozoa; order Limnomedusae; family Olindiidae; genus Craspedacusta; species Craspedacusta sowerbii. The sequence continues at coordinate 41,752 of QQSS02028889.1, read as the reverse complement.
ACTTTCGGTGGTAGGGGAATCAACCTGGGGGGAGGCTCTCCCAACTTTGGGCCGGGGGCCAGAGATCAAGACCGAAGGGGCATCAGGGAAAACGTGCACGGCTTCGGTTAGCAAAAAAAATAGGTGAAAGGCCTTCGTGGACTTTAAAAGAATAACAAAGAGGTATTCCGTAAGGGCCAAGGGATCCAGCTGGGTGGCGGAGACGAGGCGCCGCACTTTGGAGAGCGAAAGGAGAACCGGAAGGGGACGGGGAAGGGAGCTGGCCTGGGAGCGATAATGACGGAGTCGATCATCCAGCCTAATCACCGAAAGTGAAATACAATTATACATGCGGTCATCATTGCCATGAGGATAGCTAGCTGAGCGAGTCGATCCCCGGCATTACGTTGCCTTGCAGATACTACAGAGTCGCCCCTCCTCCCGTCGACACGTGCGAAAGTGACTTCTACAGTCCCGTCTTCTTTGCCAGACTAGCTGTGTCGCCTCCTCCAATTATGGTCAGCGCCTGCTTTTTCTTCGTGATTTCGCATAGGACCTCCATGACTGCTCTACTTCCTTTAGAAAACTCCTCGTTTTAGAAATACCCGAAAGGCCCGTTCCAGACAACAGTGTTCGAATTAGCGCAGAGTTCGCGGTATTTAGCGACTGTAGCCGGACCAATATCGAAGCCCTAGAAATCTTAAGGAATGCCTTTGGACTTCTCGTAGACCACCACTTGTTTATCTTTCCCGTCAGGACTTCTGGCCACGATACAATCGTCCGGCAAGTGGATAGTTAAACCCTTCTTTTTGGCCTTTTCGATTATTTCGTTTAATTTTTAGAACCCTTCCTTGTCAAAGAGTGATTTTCCAATCGAATAGCCTCGATGCTTCTGGAAGGTGTATGACATTCCGCCACCTATTATTAGTTGATCAGCTATGTCTATTATCTTATCGATCAACTTTAGCTTGTCGTTGATTTTCGCACCTCCCAATAAAAACGTGAGAGGCTTTTTTGGGCTTGAAAACACTTGTCCAAGGTATTATAACTATTTTTTCATTAAGAGTCCTGCGGCTCTACGAGGGTGATTGATGCCTACTATTGAACTGTGAGCTCGATGGGCAGCCCCAAAGGCGTCATTGACATAGAAGTCGCCGAGGAGGTTGAGCTTATTCCTGAACTCTGTAACCTTGGCAGGATCAGCTTTGGTTTTATTGCCGGCCTTGTCTTTAACGGATCCTTCTTCTTACAGATGGAATCTAACGTTTTCGCAGAGAAAGATCTAACCGGCCTTGGACTGCTTGACTGTACCTTCCGCCTCGGGGGCTACGCTGTCTTTGATGAAAGAAATCTTCTTCCCAATTATCTATTCGAACTGCTTTAGCAGCGGCTGGAAAGATAGTTCAGGCTTAGCCTTCCCGTTGGGCCTGCCCAAGTGTGAGAGAAGCACAAGGGACTTGGGCTGGTGTTCGAGGATGTGGTTGATTGTGGGAATAGTTTCTGCGACTCTGGCGGGGTCTTGGATTTTGGCATTGGAGAAGGGGACATTCCAGTCGACCCTGAGGATGACGCTGGCGCCTTTGAGCTTGCTGGAGACCTGGGGTAGGCCCAAGGCTGCTTTTTTTAACATTTAGATACTATTGAAAATCCAACAACAAGTGACGCATTATCAAACTTAGTCAGCTGTTGCAGTCGAACTTGAACTCGCAATTCTTCGCCTACGACCCGTCCTTGTTCGTCGCACATGCTGACACCTGCGTGCTCCCGAACCGCAGCGTCACCTTCACCGTCTTGTCCTACACGCTTTGGAAGGATTTCCCAATGTCAATACAGAGCTATCCAAGTTGGCTGACGGAAGGCTCGTCGATAAATTCGACATTGCGCTTTTCGGTGACATAGAAAATGATGCGCATAACAGTCTGTCTCGATCTGACAGGACAGTATATTTTAGTGTGGACCTAATCTATGGAAACCGAGTCTCCTTTGCGAACAAAGGCGTCAAAAACATCTTCACAGAACTCCTCTCCCTCGATGATCACCTTCTTGTCCTCGGGGTGCTTGTCAGGATCGAAGCAAGTCAGAGTGTTAATTCCATAGGTCCTTTTGGCAATCCTGGAGGTTATTGATCTTGGGTTCAGTCCATAGAGACAGGCTCCTCTCACCACAGAGACCTGTGGGCGTCTGGGGACAAGTATCTGAATGCCGAGGGACTAGAACTTGGTGACAATCTGAGCCTTGAGGAAAGGGCTTTCGGAAAACCCTCCGACCATGAAAATGTAGTTGACTCGCTACTTGCGCTATTAGACCAGCCTTACTAGCTGCTCAGTTTTGCTCTTAATGTTTTAGAAAAGCGGTTGGAAAAAGCTGATCATAAGCGATCCTGGCAATTACACGCTGGAAGAGCCTCGAGCACGCAGCTGATACTCTGCCGGGCTCGCCGAGTTATGCTTCGCGATAAGCTCTTGCAAAGTTTTAGAGTTGAGGGACTAGCTTAGATAGGAAAGTTTGACAGTGGACTTTTCTTCCTTGGTGCCCTTGAACTTCCTCTTGAGGATCTCAAAATCCCTGAGGATGTCGAGTCTGGCCAGAGCATTTTGTGTGTACACTTTGAACAATTACGGACCTAAAAATTATTTTAGAAACTCTTAGTAGTACATATCGACGTATCTAGAGCCCCACTCGCAGCCGCCCGATGATGGGATTAGCTCCTTGCAAAGGAATTTCTCTTAGGGCTCACAGTCCAGCTTGTGCACAGTGATGTCCACCGTGCCGCCCCCGCAATCCAGCACCATCACCACTGAGCCCTTGGAAAGCTGGCTGCGGATGCTGCTCTCGGCGTCCTCGCGACATTGGATCGAGGCGCCCTAAGGTTACAGGCAGAGCAGGAGAGAAGTACTATTCAGGGATTAGATAATTCCAGCCTACAAAGCAGCCTTTCTCATGAACTGCTTGTGCTACTCGTTCCATAGAGCAGGCACCGTTATCACCCAACGGATCTTCGGAGTTATCACCGTCCCCAGCTGGTCCTTTAGCTTCTGCACTGCTTGTCTTGATATGAACTTTAGGGTTTGGCTGATGACGACCGAGAGAGGCATTTAACGGCCATCGATGGACTTTGCATTGAGGTGGTGATGGAGCAGGTGCATCTTGTAGTTGGTGAAGAGGAGTGCAGTTCCGCCGTCCTCGAGGATGGAGGCGTATTTCTGCTGTGCGTTGGAGCCGAACTCAAGGAAGTTGAATTTATTATCAAAGAGAATGGAGGTGGGAGTCTTCTGGTCGTCGGAGTCATCGCAAGGATTGAAGACCTAGATCCTGAGTTTGCCGTCCGAGTCGGGCAGTCTGGCGGATATGCCGAAGCTTGTAAGTGGATTACCCTGAAGCCCCTGTGCCGAAGTCGATGGCCACGACGTGCGTGAACAAGGAGTCCTCTTTCAAAAGAGCCATTATTTAAATTAACCGTTATGTTTAGAGAATAAGGACGAGCAGATGATGATTCGCAGAGGCCAATTCTCAAGCTGGCATCAATGAGAAGGGAGCGCGATCAGCTCTTGAAAGAGAACCGAAGACTCTCTTAAGAGATCCTAGTCTTGCAGCAGGCTAATCGTCATATGACTGCTGGAAACTACAACACATCCTCTGATTTTCCATTGAACAAGGAACTGCTTTAAAAGATTTCATAATTCTACAAGTATGACTGCGTAGACCTGTTCTTCGACTGTCTTACTCCACTCAAAAAGGTCGCACTCGTAAGCTAATTTTTCAGAGCAGGACTGGAATCGCTAAACATGCTGGTGCTTCGCTACTTCCAGCCTGTTTATGAGACGACTATGTAGAGGGGCTGTCTACGAAGCTTAGAGGGGCCGATAATGAACGTGCTGCGCAAGAGCTTCCAATCTCACTTCAAAGAGATCTACGCAAAATTATTCAAGGAGTAAATTTTCAAAAATTTGGCAAGGGAGATCTCGGGCAAATTCAAGATTGAAAACTCTGTTCAAATCAAGGACTTTCTGGCAAAGGCTGCCGAGTTACTGTTGATGCTGCACTGCTCAGACCCCGCACTGAGAATTGACTTATAATCGATAAGCAGGAGCGAACGCTTTAACAGCTGCAAGCACGACCCGATCGACGGGTTCGTGAAGAGCAAGGAGGAGGTGGTGATCGTGCTGGGGTAGGTGGTGAAGGGCAGCGAAGCTTGCCTAAGAAGCCTAGTGATCCCAGTATGTTATAATTTTGAGTGAAAGTCACTACCCATATTAAACCAGCTGCAGCCGGTATACGCCTCCCTCCTCCGAGACTTGCTTATAGCCGTTGATATTCACTCGGCCCTCTCGCTACTCGTAGTCCGGAAATATGATATCCATGAACTGGGAGTTCTAAAGTGCGTGGATGGCGTGCAGGTTCATGAGAGGTGTGATCAGCTGATGCTGCTTAGGTAGGAGGATTTGAGACTACTTTCTCGCTTTGAGAAAGTACTTGCCTTCTGGATTATTGAAACGTAGTGTCTGGCTCTCGAGACCTTCAGTGATGGTGTAGTTGTCTATCCTGAGTTTACCTTTGAGGACGAGGAGCAAGACATGCATGCCCGGGTGGTCGTGCAGATGCATGGTAGAGCCTGCACGCATAGCGTAGACAGTGATCCTCAATTCCGATGAGCTGGTGAATGTCAGTCCTTCAATGCTGTCGGAAAGGGGAAGCGAGATCTGCTAGATGAATTTTAGTGTCTAAATCATATCTTTGTAGGCCTTGTGGCAAAGCAGCTGGTCGGTGGGCAGCCTTACGATTTGGCTTGTTAGTTTCGCCATTCGATTTACTACGTTCTTCATTTTAATGTCTCATTCATCAGCCAAGAAGCCAGGCCAAAAACATCAGAATAGGACTGCCTACAAAGTCACTTTCAATCCCAAGGCGGAGGAAATTCACTCCAAAGTTCCACTAACACAGCTATGCTCTAAATGCGTAAAGCTCATCCAGTGGAAGATGCAGTTCAACAAGTACAAGCCTCTGACAACTCCTGCCCGGTGTCCTGCGTGCGGGAACAAGGCTATCGTATCAAATTACAGGACGGTCTGTAACAACTGTGCCAAGTCTAAAGATTCATGTGCAAAGTGTCTGTAGGAGGGGGACATTTAGTTGAAATAGTAGACAATAAAGGAAAATCTTTTGATGAGGGAGTTCATGAGCAGACTTCGGCAGCGATCAATGAAGAGAATCGAGCGAGGCCTTTAGAAAGGCACGATCCAGTGGGTAGAAGACCACTTCGAAGAGGACGGGAAGCCAATCCTCGGGCTTTACTTCAAGAACAATGGAGATTAGGACGTTTAGGAAATTTCTGATGAGGATTGGTGAGTGATTATAATGTTCGGAGTTATAAGCGCGATCCGCGCTCAGAAGATGCAAAAGACCTATCGGAAGCCGACCGAAATCTCATTTGTAGAGAATGTGTAAAACTTCTAGCAGAGCAGGTTCGAGGAGCTGTTCCTGAAGCACAAGAGCGAGGTGCCAAACGCGCTGATCCGGATGGAGGGCCCTGCCGAGGTGCGGAAGGGCGAGGACTTCACCGTCAAACTCAAAATTAGTATTTAAAAGCTTAAAGAAAATTACTATATCGACAAGCTGAGCATCATAATCAAGTTCCTCTTCATCATCAAGAGTCCCTAAGGCGAAAAGGTCCACCTCCTCCCCCACTCCTTCGATGCCACCAAGCAGTTCAGAGACGTCCTCTAGCCCTTCCTCGATATCAAAACCATCTACCTAATCGAAAAAAACCTGCCTGCCAGCGCCATCTACGAATAGATCTTTCACTGCAAATACTTCTGTGTCGCCCATCTTACAATGGGCTAAAAACACTTTTTCAAGACCTTTCTGCTTAACGTTGTTGCCTCTTCTGAGATCGAGAACTACTCGAATTAGCTTCTTTAAAGCAATTACATGTTCACAAACTGCTGCTGTCTCAGGAATTTTTAAGTCTATGTTAAAATTAGCAAAGAAGACTGTCTACTCAAGATCAACAAGACTGAGCAGCTGGAGTGCTAAGTCTCCTCTGATATTGAGGATTAGCTTTTCGGGTAGATCGTTATTAATTTAAGGAACACTGTGACTTTCCGCAACAATAAAATTGCGATCGACGATGTGATTTGTTCCTACAGCTTCCCCTTCACATCCTACAAGTCGTCCTCCTTCAAAATACAATTTCCGGATAAGCGGCCTTTGCCATAGGTGAACATGTTTTATCGAATCGACTATTTCTTGGAGGTCGAGAGCATCAGGATCAACGGACTCAACTGGCTGCGCTAGGAGATCAATCGAAAAACGGTGCAGCTTAATTTCACTGGGTATTGACTTTCATAAAATTCGAATTCCTTTCAATTCTTAGCCGATGAACCATCTGATTTCTTGCCAGACCACCCATTCGCGCTCATCACCGTGTCCTCCGAAACTCTCCACAAACTTTTTCTGAAAGCTTTTTGCCTTTTCAAAGAGATTTTTCCCCATGGAAAACGGGACAACCTGATCGGCGCGAGATGCAACGACAAGAAGTGGAGTCTTGAGGCGTTAGATATTGTCCTTGAGAGTGGCTTTGGACAGGTCGATACTGTACTTCTCCTTGATTCTGCTGAAGACCAAATCGACTAAGTATTACAGTACAAATTTCGGCATTAATTTAACTTGTTTGCAAGCGAGTTCAGCCACCAAGTCTTTGAGGTCCTCGAAGGGACTGTCGGCGATGATGCCACTCACCCTGGCCGCGGGGTTGTCGACACAGAACTTGATGGCGGAGGTGGCCCCCATGCTGCGGCCCCAGAGATAAATGTTTTCGTAGCCCTTGTCAATGAGCATGTTGTAAACGCAAACAATGTTCCTGCTTTAATTTATGCCCATTGTAACAATCTCACCTTCAGACATTCCTGATCCCTCAAAGTCGAAACTTACAATGTCGTGCGTCTCAAGGACTTGGTTGATTGTGTTCAGCCACTACAGCCGCGCGCCTGAACAGCCATGCAGCAGCACCATCACCTTGCTTCGCTGTCCGTTTTCGCTGAGGTAATGGCTGACTTAGAGAGCGGCAGCCCCTTCGTTTAGAGTAAAGTCGTGCCTGACGAATTGAAGGGGACCTATTTGAATGAGCTTGGGCCCCAGTTCCCAGACAGCATATTTGAGGCGATAGGGAAAGAGCAGGCCTCTCTAAGCCTCCTCGACTAAGTGCATTGATAGTTTATAATTAACGCCTATATCGATTTGAATGGGGAACTCAAATGAGTGGGCCTTGCCCGGCTGCAAGCTGGTAGAGAAAGAGGAACACCGCCGAGTTTACTTCTCGCAGGGAGTCTATTTTGCCCGATTTAACTATGAAGTCCATAGTTCGCAGGCCTCCGAGCGACTTCGCTAGATCGAAAAGCGATTCAGCATCATCCACTTAAATATAATAAGAGTGCTGGGCTTTTCCTCCTATCCCTCATTTTTCTGTGGGGACTCCGTGGTCATCGAGGTCTTCACCTAGCACTTCTTCGACTCTCTCCAAAAGAAGTCCCACCTGCTATCTGACAAGTAGGTTGGGTCCTCCCTCCTAAGAGAGATGTAGAGTGTGAAGAGGTAATACCATGAGAGAAGATTGTAATTTGGGAATGGGGTGCGACTGTAGGATTTCTTGCTTGCCCCTGGCTACAAATTAAAGTACCTGGATAGAATTCTAACCGGTGATGCAGCTATATAAATTAATTAAAATGAATTATCAAGAATGGAAGAGCAAGACGGTCTCACCTTAAAAAGCACTCGTCACTCGGCCTTCAGCCTGAGCACCCTCGACTTCAGCCATTGAATATCAACCTTACTCATCCTATTCCTACACGTTCTCCAGATTGCTGCTGGGCTTACGGAGCAGCCTCAGCGACAGCTTGCTGCTGCGACTTATCCTAAGTTTCGGAGAAGATGATAATCTGGGCGACGAGACTGCCTACTTTATCACCTAGATCGGATTCTATTTTCCTGATGCGAGGGTCACTTGGCCAATGATTATCACCACGAGGCCGGGCATGATCAGGGCACATGCAATGCACCCGTAGCTGCCAGGCAGCTTCTGGATGTCGAGGATGTCCACCATGATGATCGAGAATAGCGGCTCGAACTGGGCGGCAATAGCAGGGACCATCGGCGGAAACATTTCCTTTATGAGCAGTGAAGTTATCATAAGGCCGAGAGTGATTATAATTGACATGTATAAATAGTTGGTAAGGAGACCATTTCCAAAGATACCGAGATAGCCCCATTTCTTGTCTGTTGAGAGGAAGTCGATTCCGCACAAAAAGTATCCTGCGAGTGCTAACAAAGCGCTGTTTATCACCTGCGATAGCTGGATCAGCAAGAACGGAGGGAAAATTTACTTAGCCTCCTCTCCGTGCAGAGAGCAAATTGCAATGAAGGCACTTGCGAGAAGAGCTCCTAAGTCGCCTAAGATGAGCACCCACCATTTCCTGTAAAGATAAATGCTGTTTCCGACCTAAAAATAATCGCTTGATAGATTTTAAGGATTAAGGGTAAAGGAGTCGATGAGCATGAGTAAAATGCCGAGCAGAACCAAGATTTGCCCTCCCCTTTCCATAGGATGGATTTGTTCCTTGTACCAGATCCTCAGCATACTCAGAAAAAAATTTTGGAGAGCTCCGAGGACGAGGGAGTGCGAGATGAAGGTGAACTAGGACTGGGTCATAATTAAAGTCGTGAAAATGACTTGATGGAGAGAAAATGAGAATAGTGGTTTGATATTTTTTAAAATATTGAAAATCTTATACATCTCCTTGGCTTAGCCTCCGCTTTTTCGCTTTTAGAACATCGTGAAGGGGGTCATGACCAGGGCCTGCATCAAAAACCTCCAGCTGATTTTTAGATATTTATTGGAGCCCACACTCATGTTCCAGGCGGGGATAGCTGCGTTGTTGCAGATGGCATAGAAAACGATCAGCCAGGACGCGAGGGGAGAAATGGTTTAGGTAAACTTTTTGATATTCTAGATAATCTAGAGCTCCTAATTTGCCGCCCACCTGTCGGTGTAGAAGAACTGGGAAATGTCGTGGCCCATGGTCTGTCCTGCGAAGAAACTCCTTCGCAGCACGCTCGTCCTCTAAATTTACTTCACAGATTAAATCTTCATGGGAAAATAAGCATATTATGTTTCAATTTACAAGAATAGCACTGGCCAGGCCACTCAGGCCTGCCCTAGAGTCGGCCGCTTTCTAACCCGCTCCCGGCCATCTCGTCATCAAGGTAGAAGCTGCTCCTCTCCATCCCGCAGATCAATTCTTCAACTGGGGCCTTTATGGCTACCGAAAATACCCCAGCGGAATGGGTTTCGAAGGATTCGGGACAATTAAGCACAGCGAAAATCCTCTTCTGATTGGCAGAGAGTAAAAGACTCACAAGGGCTAGTTTCATATCAGACCTGAGCAGTTTTTCCTTTTCTTTTTCGAATTTAGTAAATATAAAAAAGTAGTTCGTGATGGTGCACCCGCCTAACAGCCTGACGCTTGCCCAGAAGAGCAGTCTTTTGCTGAATTCCTTGACAGTGTTGGCTTTCAAAAGAATTGCGACCTAAGAAAAGATTAAGAGAATTGCTTTTACAGGTCCGAACACTTCAGTTGGCAAACTCATTCCGAAACTATTGCATTCATTTTAGCTCCTTCCTTTGCCAAGAGGTCAATTTTAAACTCCTTTAAGCGCATAACCTACCTTACTCCTTGATTGTATTGGAGGCCCCGAATCTTCCAAAATTATAAACGGTCTTCCCAAGAATTCATTAATTTTGCTGTACGGCTCTCTGTCGTTCAAGAGGTTGGAAATCGAGCCTCAAGACCTTATTTTCAAAGGGAAAAAAGTAAGGGGGTTTTGGCTATCTTAGTTTATAAATAAGGAAAACATAGAATAGATGATCGACACTTTGTTGAATGACTTTCAAATCATACCAGAGGACGATCAAGCAAGGATGCTCCGTCTGGCTAGCGAGTTCAGCGACTGGCTGCCAAACAAGCCTGGAGTCCTTTCCAAACGGATTTCAGTAAAAATTGATTTGTGACTGTTAGTAATTCTAAAATTAACGAACTTTTATCACTGTCAAGGGCCCTCGGATTCAATGAACCAGCTCCCATAAGCATCGAATTTGGTCGACTTAAACAGTAAAAACTGCTCTCAGTCAAGATTCCCAAATTCTGAAATAAATAAGTATGAACTTTTAGGAGGAAGTTTAAATGAAGGTTCCTCGCAAAAGGATCATCGTAGTAGCCTCAGATTAACCGTGCAAACCGATTGCCTAACTCCTTTAGCCTTCTCACCTTCCCAAACAATACTTCTTGGCCCGATAACTTAAATTCAAGAATTTGCTCCTCTAGTACGGCCTCATGCTTATTCAGCATTAAATCGATCTCTTGAATTAAAGATTGAGCGATATTGAAAACAAAGATTTCAACAGGCAGGAAGCCCAAAAAAAAAAAAAACCTCGGAGGCCGGCATGCGAAATCGTGAGAAATTTTCAATGCGAATAATGTGGCAAGCAGTATGGTACAACGATTTCGCTGAACCTCCACCGAAGGCTTAAACATATTAATCATCTTCTTTGAAGATACCTAATAACATTTATTTATATATAACTTAGAACAGCCAATTTAATTTTATGAAATTGTCGCAGCAGTCCACGGCCTCAGGTGAGGAAAGTCGCTGCGACTTTGAGCGCCTGGCCTTTCTCCCATTACAGGTCGGATACTTCAGAAATTTTAATTATTAATAAAGTTATTTTGCATTGCAATTTTCTTATTCAATCTCACTTTCGCTTCTTATCCTTCTCCTTTTCCCTTGCCTCCGTTTTCTATTGCTACTTCCGCTGTTTTTTTTTCGCCTACTTTTCTTACTGTTAGAGCTTAAGCATTCCTGCTGCAGCTAGCTTTACGTTGCTCACCAACACGTTTATAACTTCTTGCTCATCTATTTGCTATAACAGCCTTAACTAATTTTAGAGGAGCTGGTTTCTGTAGTGATTGATAATGTTTCTAGCGGCCTTGCCCTTTTTAAGAGACCCGGGGAGAATCTTGATTTTGGTTTTGAGCTGAGCGATCGTCATATGAGGAGCACACATTACTACCAAAGCCTCACAGACCTAGTCTTACTGTAGGCTAGTTGCCAATTGGAATATATCTTAGATCTATTAAGCCTGATGCTCCTGCTCATCTATCACCGCCTCGGCTTAAAAATTATCTTATTCTTCGTCGCTCTCCTTCGGCTTCTATTACACCTTGTCCTATTCCACAACAGTAGTCGAATTCTGTCTAAAAAACGGGATTGACTCTCGATCGAGACCTTCCTTCTTCTCCTTCTCAGGAAGAGGCACTTTGAGCTAAGACTGCTTGGAATGCCTGGACTGCTCCTCATTTTCGGATGAGGAGGAAAGGGACTTTTCTCTCTCCTCCTTAATCTTTTTTGAGCCGATTAGTTTCATTCGCTCCTGCCTCTACTCGTCTGAAAATTAATCCTGGTACCGCTTCACCTTCTAGAGTTTTTTTTCCCTCTGTTTCTTCTTCTTTTCCGCTTGCTTTTTTTCCCTCTCTAGATCTTGCTCCTTGCTCATCTTGCGTTAAATGGCCGTGCCTTAATTTTCCAGGTCCTTTTACTTGTGTTTGTTCTTCTACTTTTAAATTTTATCCTTGTCCTTATTGTCCTTATAATCCTTATGGTCCTTCTTGGGTTCCTTCTTGGCTGCCTTGCCCTTCTTTTAATTTTTTTCGGGCATCAGCATCTAAAAGTTCTCCTAAATAGCCAACTAATCTATTTCTTGCATCTTTTAGGATTCCTTCTAGAGCTAGTTAAATTTCTATTTCCTCACTCTCGCAGATTACTTGCTCAGCTTGTAAAGCAGCACGATCCCCATCTACATTCTATGCGGGTTTATAAAGTTTTTCTTACCTCGAATCATGAAACTCCCTGCTGGGAGGAACTCGCCTGTCGGAGCAGATTTACTCACTTGATGTGAATAGACCCACCAAGCTCCACTTATGATTCGAGTTTCCCAAGACTTACTTCTGCATACAGCGAATGTGGCGGCCTCTTAAAGTGTGACTTGAGAAACAATTTTGTTTCCAGGATTTTTAATGAGAACTGAAGCTGATCCGCCGTAGTCAGCATGGACATAGAGGTCAGGTTTCTCCATGTACTTTTTGACGAGACTCTAGTTTTGGTGGACGTCTCTACCACAAATGATGAGGTAGTTCTCTGAGGAAACGAACCAGAAAAACTTTTAGAACCAAAAGGGTTTTCTAATTATCTTTTATTTTCGCGCCAGTTGCTGTTTCTTTCTCTAAATCTCCTTCAGAGCCTCCCGCTCGGCTACCTTTAGCACGTTCTCGCTCGCTTCCTTGGTCTTTTAATGCTTCTCTTGATCCTTTCGTTTCTTGTTATAATAGAGTCGGACGTTCCCATAGCCGTTTTGATTCAGGTCGATTTCGACTGGAATGAGTTGCTCGAACTGATCATCATTGGAGCCGAGTAGGAGGACGGCCTAATTCTTGTTCATGCTGAGCTTTAGGATGAGGTTGGCGAAAGGGTCTCCCGCCCTTTTGGCGTCAGTTATATCCTTGGAGATCTAGTCCCAAGTCATCTTATTCTAGATCATTTAGGCGAGCACCTTTATGATTAAGTCGACATCCTCAACGTTCCTTTCGATAAGCTCAGCCTTCAGTTGCATCATCACCTGCTAGTCTTAGAGCCTCTTGATCCGGTTGGTTTGGTCCTACTTTATCTGCTTGTATTTTCTCCATGAAAGCTATTCAAAGCCCTCTTCCAGATTTACTCTCTTTAGCTTGCTGTAATAAAATTAAACTCCCTTATTGAAACTCTAAAACTATTGGGTCTCAAGGGCTTTCATTTTGGAGAGCACGAACGGGGCGAAGTCCTTTACTTCCTCCTTGGAGCTTCCAATGAAGCAAATATGCTCCTTCTTCTTGAATTATTGACAAAAATGCAGGCATTTCTAGGCGACTTTTAAGATTTCTTAAGGGCTTTGGTCAACAGCTTTCTCATTGGCCTTCATCCCTTAGTCCTCAATGAACTTCTAGGCAAGTTGCTGGAAGAGGCAGGGGACTGCCTTCTGGATTACAGAAGCCAAAGTAAGTTTCTTTTGCTTCTTTTTTTTATTATCAGGCTATTTATCACATTGCTACTCTTACTTCAACAGGAGATTGATCAGCTCCAGGGAAAGCTTGATTTCCTCGAGGTAAATTTTAGCGGCCAGCGAGAAGGGGTAGAGCTCTCCGACAGCAGTCTTATGGTTTTCATCAAAGACGTGGCTGCGAGTCAAGGCGAGAATCCTAAACTACTAATCGGCTAGGATGATATTTCCCTGTGCGTAGAACTAAAGGATCAGGTAATTTTTCTGCCCCTTGGTAAATTATATGATAGCTACTCTTTCCATCCCTACTTGCTTCACTGATTCAACTCGCTTTCCTCTCAAATATTTCCGGAACTTCATGGTGAACGATGACGGCATCTTCGACTTGTCGATTTGCTAGTCGGTGAGATGCAGTCGCACTCCGTCCTCCACCAGGACTGAATACTTTTAGTCTGCTCTGAATAGCTTGAAGATGTAGGTGGAGGGAGAGAGGTCGTAGACATTTTTGAGGTGCTTGCCAGGAAGGAGTCGGGCCATTTCTGCGAGTACAGCGTGGAGGTCGAAGGAAGTAAATCTGATTTTACCTTTCTATCGCTTCTATTACATATTTAATACTTAAACTACCGTTATAATGCAGCCGATTCCGAAACTCAACCGCAGTCCCAGCCTCGATTTCTTCAAAGACTGCGCCTTCTGCACCGACTGTCCCACCAAAAAACTAGACTCCTGCAGACCCACTCTTCTCGACCCCGCCATCTCCGCACTCGTCAATTCCAGAATCAGATCTCCTCCACTCGAGTTGCCCCTCATCCAGCCTCCTGTCCGCAAAATAGCCAACCTCTAGGCCCAAACTTCTCTGTAACAGCTCTAGATCCAAAAGTAGATCTAGTCGTTAAGGCCGATTCGAGCCAACATGTAGGCTCTGCTCATGCGAAAAAGCTAGATTTAGTCAGCAATCAGGGAGATTGAACTGCTCATCAACAACCAGGTCCAAGACAACTCCTAGGCCCACAAGGAGTCTGTCGTCTATCTGCAGAACTTCTCAAAGGATCGTGAATTTTTATTGGGACAAATTCAAGACGCAGAAATTCTCCTTTCGCAACACCACTAAGCGAATCAAAAGCTCATAAAAGATTTAAATGAAATTCAGGAGAGGCACAACAAAATGCCTCAGTAATGTATGTAGAGACAGAATATTCATAACTAGCTGATCGCCCAATTCAACTTCCTTCTCACAAATTATTAGCGCCTCTGCTAGCAAGTGGCTGAAATGAAAAAAATACTTAACAAGAAAAATTACTAGACTTAGCGCACCAAGTAACAGTTGCACAAGCTCTCCAGCACAGTTGGACTTTTGGACCAGTAAAACATTAAAATTCACTAGCAGATTCTTGTAACTGAGAAAAACAACAAAAATATTTTTGGCGAGCTCAAGGAGGTCATCAAGTTCAAGGACAAGGCTGCTGCTAAGCTCAATTAGAAAATGGAGTAGCTTGTCGCACTTCAGAGTCATAGCTAGGGACTAAAGAACTCAGCATTGGCCTACCATAATGAAATGGCGCCTTAACTCCTCAAATAAAAAATTGTGTAACTTCGAAGTCAAAATAACGCTCTTTAGAAACAATTAAATTTTTCTTTGCGAAAGGATAGCCATCAACAAGAACAAATCAACTAACTTATGCAAAAGATATAATTCCTCTCCTGTAATATCAATACCTTCAACGAGCAGAATCTGCACCAGCGCTAAGGTCTTAAGCGGAGCTGCGAGTAGATCATGAGGACTGACCTGGCTGTGCGAAAACAGCTTGATCGAATGTAGTAGTCAGGACGATTCAAAGCAGCGTGCGTGGAGATAGGGAGACTGCGAACGCGAAGGAACCGATTGGTGGAGAAAGCAAACAGCATTTTGAACTGAATAAAGTTTCATAGTTAGCGTGTCCTTTAACTAAGGCAATCCTTGAACTAGCTGAGGTTTTCTCGCATTTATATCTTTTAATGAGCAGTTCTATCCATTTTACTTATCTAGTTTTACAAAAAGGCGTTACGTCTCTCAAAGTACTCTAGTCTCGCCTACAGCTACAGCCCTAAGAGTTTGTTTCCCTGCGCTCCCTTTGAAACACTATCCGAGCACTTCCTCAAGGCCGCCAAGTCGAAATGCAGCAACGAATTTTATTTTTTCAGTAAGAGGTTTTATGAATTGAGGAGGGAGATCTGGGAGTGGGCCTGGAGTATTTTATTTTTTGAAGTGAGATTGAGCTCCTAGTAGATTTGGCTGATTTTTTTACAGTTGTTTTAAAGGGCCTAATTTTTTAATTCCTATATTTTTATTCTCTTTGACAAACTTTCTGATAATTACCTGTACCGAAGCAACCCTTCCTCACTCCTCTTCTCCCAGTTTACACAATTAGCGCACTTTTCGCCCTTCACCGCTTTCCCCTAATTTTTTAGCTCTGCTATCTAGTTTCTTCGCATTTGCAACTCGCCTGCCATGAGCTCGTTTTGGTGGAGCTGATGCTGAAGCTAGGCCTGGAGATCTTGGAGATGGGCTTGAAGGGTGGCTAATTTGTCCTCTAATTTTTAGTTGATTTAATAAAGGGCTAGTTTTTCATAAAGAAGTCGGGCCTCTGAGGAACTATCTAGCTCCATCTATTTGGAATCTGCCTACGATTCCTCGGGGATAGCAGTATATTTAATAGCCTCACTTTTTTACTGCTAAAGGGATGGCTGTTACTATGAAATTAACTAGTGCGAAGATTCGCTTTTCTATACCTTATTCTATCTACTAATCAGGTAACTATTAAAAGCCAGCTTTTAGAAAGAGAGTGCCATCCCTGAGATATTTCTCTTTTTAAAAAAGATCACGAGTCGTTCCAAACTTTTGGGAGCAGGATTTGAGAGTCGAACTGTGAAGGCGTTTAAGAGTAGAAAAGAGGAAATAAGCCTTTTTTTGAGGTGGGCAGACAAGATGAGGAGGAGGGGAGAAGTTCTGGGTAATTGATTCATAATTAATGGTAATTGTTGGTCGAATGAGTAAAAAGAGTGTAAAAGAGAAAGATCAGTTTCATGAGATAAAAATTTAATACGCATATCGGATTATCAGATTATCTCAATCACCCTCCTTTCTTTTTAATTTAATTCATTGATATTATGGAAAGAAGGCTTTGGACTTAGGAAGAGGACCTTGTTTTGCAGCAAACTGTGTAACGTTAGGGCCCCCTGCATTGGAACCGCATTGCTTAACTCATCGCCGTCGACTTAAAATATTTCAGTAGGAATGGAAAACAATGCAGAGAGCGCTGGTTCAACCATCTTCAAGGAAAAATTGTAAAGGGAGTTTGGTCATCAGACTAATAAACTAGGTTTCTTTAACTTTATTAAAAGCACTTAAATCGATGGTCCGAAATAACGAAAAATTTGCCTGGTCGTTCCTAAAATTCTGTAAAAAATTTTTTTTATTCAACTTTGAGGCGTTCTACCAGGAAAATCAATAAGAGTCTGTCAGATACTCGTCAACCTTCTTCAGGTATTCGCAAATTAAAATCCTGTCAGGTTAAAAAAATTACGAAACTGTCAAATTTGTAAAATTAGCAAGGTCGTTTCGCAAAGTCACTGCTGATAGATATGATTATTCTTGGTTTAAATAGTCAATGTCCTCTGTAGTCAATCAAAATAGAGTCAATAATTGACAAGATAAGACAATTATGTTGCAGAAAAAACCATAAAAAATAAGGCTCTTAAATATCATAGTCATAAGAAAGCTCTCTCAAGGAAAAATAGCAGTTACCTTAATAATAACCCGAAGCCAATTAATAGAATGATAAAAAATACAAAGGCATTTCAAGACTATCTAGTCTTAGGACCAAGGGAACTGTCTAATCCCAGCTGTAGCCCGCTGCTGACAATTTCCTTAGTAACTTTAATAAACATATCATCGGAAGGACTTTCGGACGGGCGAATAGCTTTCCTCGCCAGTTTATGCCAGGACTTGGACTTGGCCAGCCAGGAGGGATCTGGCAGGTCCCGGTATTGCTCGTAGAATCCTGCAGTAGATAGGATAAAGAGGTAAAAGGTAGTACCGAGTGAGACAGAATTAATATGTCAAAAATTGATGAGGACTATGATTTTCTTTTCAAAATAGTTTTGATAGGCGACTCGGGAGTGGGCAAGACCAACCTGCTCAGCAGATTCATCGTCAACGATTTCATCATGGAGTCTAGGCCTACGATTGGAGTTGAGTTTGCAACCAAAACTGTCAACTGCGAGGACAAGGTCATCAAGACCCAGATTTGGGACACAGCAGGGCAGGAACGTTTTAGAGCGATTACTAATGCCTATTATCGAGGAGCAGTGGGATCTTTGATAGTTTACGATATAACAAAAAGGTCATCTTTTGAAAATGCTGACAAATGGCTCAAGTAGCTCAGAGACCACTCTGACCCCAACATCTCTGTCATATTGATAGGTACCACGCTCATCAGGAAACAAAAGTGACCTAAGTCAGGCAAGGCAGATCACCACTTAGTAGGGCAGATAATACGCCGAGTCCAAAGGTCTTTTCTTCCTTGAGGCTTCGGCCAAGGATGCTCACAATGTTTAGAACTCCTTCATGACTGTCATCAAGGAAATTAACAAAACACTAAATAAGCCCGTCCCAATCAAACCAATTTAGACCAACACAAAGACCGAAACGACTGCCGCCACTCAGCCAGTCTCCCACAAAATCACGGTGTAAAAGGAGAGAAAGACCGATAAGGGAAAAAAGAAATGTTGTGGGTGATGATCATCAATTATGCAGTCTATTTTGGCCTAGAATAAGAAGCTCAAGCAGCTCGTCTTTCAGATCAGAAAATAAATTTCAATCTTACGTGGACAGATGCTAGCGGTGAAGCTCAGCTGCCAGCAAGCCTTTTTGAAAACCCACTCTTTTCTCTTTCTAGATTTTTCATAGCTTTGGAGAAATCTTTAATCAGTGCTCTTACGAAGTCAGTTCCAGCCTGATCCCTTCAAAATTCAAGCACTCAATTTCCCCTAACCAAACGTTGGCAATGATTAACTCAAAAAGAGTGATGTGGATTTAAAGACAAGCCAATTAAGCATGAAGAGCTAACAGCCAAGAAAAATAGAAATAAAGGAGTCAGAAGAGCAGAAGCCCTCGGATATGAGCGAGCGAGTGCGATTACTTATAAATAAGTACAAAAGAGTGCCTCACAAATGAAATTTAATGTTTAAAACCAAATTTGATTAGCTCTAGGCTCTTAACCACTTACTCCAGGACCCAGACCTCTGGCAAGGCTCTCGCGCTCAAAAGCTCGCCTTCGACCAAATGGCCTCAGTCATCAGGTGTCTGCAAGTGGAGGTTCGAAAACTTTGGGCGGAAAGCCAATAGAAGAGCGGAGTTCGCAGCTACCCGTAGTATCGTGACCTAATCCAAGCCGAATAAGTTTAATTTTTGAAGAAAACTAACGTTCAACTTACCGTTAGGACTTAAAATCTTTAAAATCAGGTTGCTAGACTTGCCAATCTTCCCACTCTCCTCACTGAAATGGTTGAGCAGGACGCACTATCCTACCAGCAGTTCAGGGCCCAATTCCAGGCCTCCCTCGACCAAAGTCTCACTTAATTTTCAATTCTTTCAGCTTAATTCAAATAATTTCAGGAAAGACAGAAGACTATGTAGAGCAATCACCGGATTTAGATTTAAGACCACATGAAGAGACTTACTCTTGTAGAGCATCACTGCAGATTGATCTAAAATTAAAAATTATAGCAACTTTAAAAATTAAGCAAGTCCTACGAAATCTGTTAAGCAGGTCTGCAAAGAATTAACTAGCACATTCAAGCCGGAGCCAGGCTAAACAGGATCGAGTCCAAGCTAAAAGAGAGCCAGGCTGAATTAAAAGGCCAGCAGAGCTCGATGTTTGAAGAGCTAAAGGCCCTTGTGAATAAGATTGGTGGAGAAATTGACGACTTGAGGCGGACAAAGCTGGAGAGGGATTAATTCGTGGAAAGCCAGTCATTAGGTTAGCACTAGAAAAGATTGCAGTATTATCAGAATTTAGAATAGGCTTTGCTGCTCTAATCTCAGCGAATTCACGGCTAGCACTCCCTCTTGCGCTAAGACCTTTAAAAGAATTTAGATGTGATGCGCTCCGACCTTGGGAAGCTCACCAGAATCATTGTCAATAAGCCTTCAATCTAACAGATCTAATACCTCTCCTCGGAGAAGTGTGATAAAAAGGACTTCGAAATCCTAAGTCTTGAAGTCTTCCGTCTTAGAGACTAGAAACTTGACTTGAAGGAGTTCAAGGCTCGGATGGTATAGCAAAAGGAAGTCAACTAATCAATTTTCAAAGAAAATATCCTTGCAAAGTGGCTTTGGAACACTGAAGCCACTCGGGCTGGACTCGTCCCCTGGAATATCCAAGTTGTAAATACCAGGCCGTAAATATTCCAATGGTAACGCACAAGCTCTTTTATAAGAATATGTTGCGCAGGGATTTACCAAATATCAGCCTGCTTCTTTACTTCGAAAAAGCCTTTGGTGACGCTATTGGTGGACGGAAAGCCAGTGACAGTGGGAGTAGGAGGCCCATCATACGTGGTGCAACATTCTGGAGGACGAATGAAGGAGAACAAGCACCCCAGCGGTGAAGTGACAGGCTTGTCGGTGAACGATTTTTTACTCCTACAATAGAACTCCTAACTAAGCGTAAAGTTCGAGGGAACTCCAGGGTAAGCTTTTTTGCTGTTGAGACGAGTGTGAGATTTTTAATTAACGATTAATTCAAATGCACTGTTGGGAAGACTTCTGCGCTGTCACCACTCCCCACGTCTCAGACGGTTGTCATGCAGTAGCTGACTGTCCACAGTGTTACCACGACTTGGAGGGCAGGATCTACAACAAGTATGACCAACGCCTCCGATAGATTGCCGACTAGCACAAATAAAACTAAGAGAGGATAAAGAAGATAAAGTAGTTGATGGGGAAAAAGAGAGGAATTTTGAAGCAGGGACTGATGCGAAACGCGGAGTAATTCCAGCAACAGCTGGACTGCAATCTCATGCGGCAGGCCCACTGCTACAGGCCTTTCGGCTTTTGAATCGGTTATTAATCTTCAGATATAAAGGAACTATGGAATGTCTCCTTTCTTCAAGTAAAGCACTTTCTCCTTTCCTTTCTCGAAGTCCTCTTTCGTTATCTTCATCCGCCGCTCTCGAAGTGCCAGCAGTCCCGCCTCCGTGCACATCGCCTTGATATCTGCCCCGGACAAGTCGTCCTTCGTCGAAATCAGCTCATCTAATTTGATGTCCTCGCCTAGAGTCATCTTGCTTGTGTGGATCTGCAGGATCTTCAGCTTGGTTTTGAGATCGGGGACGGGAAATTCGATTTTCCTGTCAATTCTACCAGGCCTTATAAGCGCTGGGTCCAGGGATTAAATTCTGTTAGTCGCCATTATAACTTTAACGTCGGCCCGAGAATCAAAGCCGTCCAGCTGATTCAATAGCTCGAGCATAGTCCTCTGGATCTACTTTTACCCGCTCGAGTGAGAGTCGTAACGTTTTGTGCCTATAGCATCCACCTAGTCGATGAATATAATGCTGGGGGCATGCTCTTAAGCCACCTTGAATAACTACCTAACTAGCTTAGGGCCGTCACCCAAATATTTTTGGATTAATTAACTTCCGACCACCCTAAGAAAGGTGGCTGAAGTCTCATTGGCCACTGCTTTCGCAAGCAGAGTCTTTCCCGTGCCTGGCTATCCATAAAGAATAACACCTTTAGGAGGCTTTATACCCATGTCTTAGTAGATCTCAGGGTGAGTTAGTGGCAGCTATACCGCCTCCTTTATTTCCTGAATTTGAGCTTAAAGCCCTCCAATGTCTCCGTAGTTCTAAAGAGGTGCTTTCTCCACCTTCATAACGTTTAGAAGGGGGTCTGTCTCATCCTGCATGATTCCGACGACAGCGCATGATCGGTTGTTGAGGAGCACGGAGGAGCCGGGCTCAAGCTGATCCTTATCGACGAAGGACATAATGGGGACGTAGTACTCGGGACCCATGGTGGAGGTGATGATGGCGTGGTTTTCGTCAACGAACTACTCCAAGGTCCCGACCTGCATTGGAGAGCCTCGGATAAGCTATATCTTTTTTATGTCCTAATTCTATTCCTCCTCACCCTATTTCTTCTGGGGCTTCTTCTTTTCGTAGAATTAGACGAACTCCTGCTCCATCAGCAGGTAGTCTTTCGTCCTTTAAAGCTTCAGCTGTCTAAGACGACACTTGGTGATTGGCGTGATGGTGGGGAGTTTGGTGGCAGCCTCGACTCCCTTGGTGCGCTTCTTCTTGCCGATTCGAATAGGAGGAGGAGGTGGTTTTTTCTTGGGTTCTGGTTATATAATGACTTTCAGCCCTATTATTTTTGTCTCTGCCCATACTGCCTTAGTTACCCATTCAAATTTTTTTAAATTAAATCAGTCAAGTGCAAGTGCCAACTGATAGGCCTTTACTCTCTACCTCACCCACTTATTCCTCCTGCTAATCTCTCCGATTTGCTCAAACATAACACCTAGTCGGCCTGATTTCAACTTTTTCGAGAGCGAAAGTGCGACTTCGACCATCCACTACACAAGTAGCTTACATTATTATTTTTTAATGCTACAAAATATAAGCTGTAGTTGCGAGAAGGCCAGCTTTTTATTAGCAAAATTCTGCATTTCTTTTGTTTTGATGAAGTTCTCTTTGGAGTTGGATTTGAAAAGTTGTCGAGAGGAGTTAAGCCTATGATTGAGGTTGAGGTGGGAGTTTGACTTGGAGAGACAGCGGTTGAAATATTATGAGCAAGAGTGCTTGATTTCAGAGAGTTTATCAGCAATTTAAATGTTTTTTAATTGATTTATCGATCGTTAACTCATATAGTAATCTCTCTCGCTCCTCAGTCTCTCGATTTCCTGTCTTAATCCTGACTCATTGTCCCTTCCCGGGTCACTGATCTCAACGAGCTACAACCCTAACTCCTACCAGTTTTACGTAGCAGCTGTCTGCATCGATTTATCGGTCATGCCAACAAGTTGTGTCTGCGTCGATACTTAACACGATAGTTAACAGCGAAGAGTGGAGGTAGATCGGTCAACTCTGGCAATTAATTTCTAGACTTATTTTTTAAGGGGCAAGTTTTCTAAACGATTGTAGTCGAGTTGATCGAGTAATCTGCGGCTAAGCTAGGCAGACTTATTACGCTATGTAACTAGTCGCTACTATGTTTATCTTAAACTAGCTTCCAATTATCTAATTTTGCTTAATTCTAGCCGTTACTTTTACTTGAAGCGCTGGTCACATTTGAAAATCTATTCCTTGGCGCAAAGCAGATCCTTATGTAGTTTGCTGTTCTGAGAGAGCAACCAATCCACCTGTCTGCTCGCGCACCCTTCGAATAATGGCTTTAAGGGGTCTTATTTTCTGTTAATCATAATTATTTTCATTTCACAGAGTTCAGGGAATGGCCTTGGTCGCTGTAAATCGACCCTCTCCTGTATTCGTTCGGAGGATACATACCTACCACTGTGATCGACCCAATGAAGTTTGCAGCCAGCATATAGCACCCATAGCTGAGAATGGCGAATAAAACATGTTCTAGCCACCTATTTTTCACAATTTTATGGAGGTTGACTATTAGAGTGATAATGATAGCAAAGAGGCCAAGCGAGCCCATCTTGAACAGCCCTTCAGGCAAGCCTTTCTTAAGATCTTTGAGAGTGTAGTTGTCGTGGATAAGCTTGATGATTCCGGAGGTAAAAATTATGTAAGAAAGATAGGTGAGGAAAGTCCAGAACCAGTAGTGATTGAAAATCGGCTTAAGAACAGTAAGTGCCAACAAAATTGCTAACGTGCTTCCTACGAAAAGGACTATCGTCCAGAGCACCTGCTATCTCTTCGGTCTGTGCTCTACATTGTTCTCAGTTTTTTTGTTTACGAATTCCACGATTTTGTGTGATGTCACATGTCCGTCTGACTGCATTATCTGCCATGCGAACTTTTTCTTCTGATTGCTCTGCAATTATTTAAAGTCAGATCCTGCTTTAGCCACAATAATTGCAGGGAGCCCCTAAATCAAATAAGAGGAAATGAGAGGCTTGCAGCGCACATTGTACTATATTTTCTTAAAGATCACTGACTTGTTGTTAATGTTGTATAGCTAAGCAGCATACTAGAACTCGTCGATCAAGTGCGAGGAAGCATCTTTGTAAAAGAAGATGACCACATCATCTACTCGGCTACTACTGTTTATGAGCTTCACAGCTTAGTCGGGAGTTATCTTGGGACTGAACATATGCTGACTGACCTTGCTCGCACTGCTCTCTACGATACTAAAGAAGAGAATAATCATGAATCATTTGGATTTGATCAACCATTGCATTATGCATTGATCCTCTCCACCTGCGGTAAAGATGCGTTCATCATCGATACTCCACCTACAATTCGTTACGTGGCTGGAATGGCCGCGGCCAACCACACCTAAGCTCGATTTCTTAATGGACGGGTACCGCAAGATCCTGAGTTTCCCCCAATCATCAGCAGTGGCTATCATATAATAGTCCCTACCTTTGCATTTGTAGTGTGATCTGTCAACACTATTTATGTCAGTGCCATCTGCACACTCCGGCCAAATTCCTTGGACCGGCCATCCTAAAGGGACAGTCCAAGTGGCCCAATCCTAGTTCTTGAAAGTAGTTGCTCCTGAGGTGATCTGCTTGCACCTTTCGATGTCAAAGAAAAGGAGTTCGTATGATCTGCAGGTCGAATGAATAAAACCTCCATCTCTTGAGAAATCAAAGTGAAGGACTGCCGAAGTGTGTTTAGCTATGGGCTTGCCAATAGGTCTGAGCCCTTTCTTTTAATCCCAGCTGTACACGTAAATCTTGGCATCATGAGATAGACTGACCAGTGTGGTGCCATCAGGCGAGAATTTGAGTTGGGAAATCTATTTTTTCGCGTTTTTAATAATTTGAGTGGGAATTAGATCTCTTGTGAAAACTCTGATAGTACCGTCAAGACAGCCTACCAGTAAAGAGCCTTATTTGGGATGAACACATAGGCACCTCCCTTTTGAGGAGTCTCCTAAATCTCCAGTGGCTCGATTCATGGGCTCGAGCAGCTACTGATTGTTTTCATACTAAGTCGAATTCATCTTAAGAGCCTTTATGTTGAAATTAAGAGAGGCTATGGCTTTCTGACTCCTGTCCAATGAATTAAACATTCTAATTGTCGAGTCGTCACTGCATGAGTAGAAGTGTTTACCGTCAGGACTAACAGCCAGTCCCCACACCTAGTTGGTCCACTTCTGGTTGGGAGTGTAGTGGCCTTGAACAACAACTTTGATATTGGAGGCAACTCCCTTCTTCATGCCCCCGTTCAATGTGAATTAGTAAATTTAGGACCCCAGTGTGCCCAGAAGAATTCGCTTTCCCTAATGACAGTCGAGTGCCCTTGGCGAGGGGCATCTTGATCTCTTTAAAAATTATGTAGTGTCTAGTGTATTCAATTTATTTAATTCCTTCCCTAATACATACACTTTTCCGCTCTTACACCCCACCAATAGCAAATCGTCCACAGTCGCCATACACTCCACTGCCTTTCTGTTTTCCTCCTATAAGCTCACTGCTTTACTAGCTGACGAACCTTTCCAAGGAATAAGAGTCCCATTTCCTGCGCCAGTAATAAGATCATTTCCGAAGAGGATTCCAGTGACTAGTTGATTGCAATTTCCTGAGAAATCACCACCTTTGGAGATGAGGGATGAGCCGATGCTCCAGACCTTAAAATGCTTGATGCCGATTGATGAAAATGATGTATCTGATGTCCATATTAGCTGCAGAATAGGATTCCGATCGCTCTTTGAAACGCTCAAGAGGCTGTTGGTTTATACATTCATAACAGCAACATGATGCTAGTCGTCAATTGCACAACAACAGAGGAGTTTCTCGTTAGGAGAAAAGGCTAAGCCGCAGATTCCTTTTTTAACGGGCGCTATAAATTTGCATTTTACTTACAGACTCAAAGGATCCCATACGAAAAGTAAAGGCTTAGGCCCTAGTTCTCCTGTAGCTACTAATTTCTTAGAGCTGTTGATTGCCAGAGATAAGATGTCATCATTGTGGAGGTTGAAGAATGTTTGTGTGTTCCTGGATAAGTTGTGGACGATTCCGAGGGCAGCAGCATGATAGACAATCAAATTATCATTGAGGTACTTAACGTTATTCCTGCAGTCTTTTGATCTATAGCCGTGGCAGTACTAAAGGAGCAATTCTACTTCAGGAGGATTGTAGGTTTTGCCTTGGTAGGGGTTGTCTGGCTATTTGATTGCTCCGAGCCAGGGCTTGACTGCCAAGAACTAATCCCCCTCGTTTTAAATTTATCGGAAAGGGTCATCGTCTAATTCCATCTATTTTCTGAGCTTCCTAGCCTGTGGAATATCTATCTAATAATCTTACTAGATTTAATTCAACTTAGTAGGCGGCTTTAGGCCCTTGACTTACCACATTATTGCAGTTCGATCGTTTCCGCCTATTGAAAACAAGAACCTGTCGTCATAAGAGAAACACACATTTGTTATGTGCGAAGAGTGGGCTGCATATTATTTGTGCACCTGTCCTGTCACAACGCAAGGGTACTTGAACAGTCTGATCAGCTGATCGTCATTTCCCGTAACAATCATACTTTTTGAGCGGTTGGAGCAGACTGCGTTAATATGGCTGTAATTTACAGTTTGAAAGATTCCCATCACAGGAAATCCGAATTTGCTTGTGACTGTAAACCAATCTGTGTCCTTAAGGCTGGACGCCGCTACAAATTTCATAGATGACAGGCTGATGAACTTGTATTAATAGGCTTGGGAGACGGTGGCGAGATAAGTGCTTGAGACGTCCCAGTCGATACTTAACACTGCTGAAGTGAGGGGTTGTTATGTGAGTCTGCTCTATCCGAATTTTCTATCTCTCACATCGATTATTTCCAATTTTCCTAAGGTGTTTTTCTCTTTGTATTGATGACACCCATACGCTACATGGCACCCGTTAGGAGCGAACTTGATAACCCAGGTCTGAGCCTTAAGCTTAAATTTCACCTTCTGATAGATTTCTAGTCTACTTGACATAAGATATATTTGACCAGCATGATCTCCAGCCACTATGGTGCCATTGGGACCCCAGTCAACAGCCCGCACTTAATTTTAGAGATAGGGAGTTCCGACTACCATGATTTTTTTGAACGGATCCCAAATCCTGATGGTTTTATCGTCACCGGCAGTCACGAAAAGGATCTAATTATTAGAAGCGGCACATCCCCACAATTACCCAGATTAGTGCCCTTGCATGATGCACAATGCTTTGTCCTTTACTATCTAATAAATCTCAGAACCCTTCGTTCCTATCAACAGTCCATTACTGCCCGCTTGCAAGGATAGTATTCCGCTATTGTAAGGGGTCTTTGTATTCATGTCAAATCTGAAGGTTCCTTGAACCAGTCCTTCCTTAATGAGCCATGATGAAATTTTTCCATCGTCGCCGCCTGAAAGGAGCATAGATGCCATTTTAGCGAAGCATTGGACCTTGCCAGCATGTGCTTTGTAGGGCTTGGATGCAGAATTACCCGACCAGATGTATATGTTTCCGGAAGCAGAGCCTGAAACAAAATTCTTTTAGAAGTAGAAGCAACTAATCATGGGATCCCATTTGCCTCCTAATTTACCAAGATTGCCTTTAGCACTGTTCCAGAATCTTGCTTAAGTTATGCCACAAGTCATATATTCTGTGTCTGATTTCCAACAAGCCGCGTTTATCTTTCCTCTTGATGTCTTCGCAGACCACACCATTGCGTTCTCTGACCAACTGTACACTGCCACGCTATGGTTGTCATCATGTCCTGCAGAAAGTAAATACTTACCCGAAGGTGAGAAGCTTAACAAAATTACTGCAGCAACATGAAACCCAGTGAACCTTGCTAATTTTTTCATAGTTTTGGTGTCCCAAACTATGATATCTACAATCTTTTTCAGGGGCTTTAGCTTGTTTTTTTAAGCCATCTGGCCAGTTGCAGCCACAGTTCCAGATGGATCCACAGCAAAACTAACTATATCTTAGCGATGCTAATTGAAATATTGTTGGTCCAATGTCTTTTTGTTAATTTTAACTCCTAAGCAAGCTGTGGGAAAGACAATGTCTTCCTCACCTTCAACGTACCTGACTTGGTTCCTGATTTCGTCATTGAGATACATGTTCCTGAGGCCAAAGACTGCCTTAATTTATAGAGATTCCTCAGGGAGAACGTTGTATTTGGAGTTGTTGGGCTTATAAAAGGAGGGAATGCTCGCTTTTACGTCTCCTAAAAACGGTTTAATGGCCATAGCTTTGTCTCCTTAGCCCTTCTCCATCTAAAATTAGTCCTTCTCTTCTTAGTGCTACTATTCTTAGAACTATGCCTACTCGGGAACATAGTCACTCCCTGAGTATTTCCACTGGATAATGGACTTCTATAGTCCTCCAGTCGATACAAGGCAGTAGTCTTTATGCGAAAATTGCACCTTAGTTATGTGAGATGAGTGACCCTTGTAACTGTTGTAGGGTTGATTAATCTAGCAAGCTGGAAATCTGAACAATTTTACTCTTGAGAAGTCGTCTCCTGTAGCCAATATTTTACCAGACTGAGTTCTGTCCAGGGAATTAATGTCAGTGCCATCTGAACATGGAGGCCAGACTCCTTGAGTTGACCAAGTAAGGCCACAAGTAAATGTTGCCCAAGTTTAATCTTTTAGTTTAGAACCACTCTTTATTTGATTTCCATCAATGCTGTAGAACAGGACTTAGTAGGATGTATTGTTGACCTGAATCTACGATGAGTTGTTGCTAAAGTCGAGCATGTGGATTCTGCTCGGACTTCCTTTGCAGACCTTGAAAGTTTTAAAGTCTGATGTATTGTAGATGTGAACCTGACTTATAGGAGGACAATACCCGACTGACAGCATATTGCAATTAGGAGAAAATTTAACCAACGAACATACTTCCTTATCTGGGTTCTTGAAATTCTTTATTATGAATTTCTGCTAAAAGTTTATCGGGTCCAGTATCAAAATAGTCCCGTTCTTGTGTCCGATAGCAAGTTTCTTCCCCTCTTTGTCTATGTCCAAGTGCCTAATTGCTGACGCCATCCTTTTCTTTTTAATCAGTTTGTTAGTGAGCAAGTTCCAGTGCATTAATAAGCAGTCATCACCGCCTGTGAAGGCTTACTGCTTGATCGGATGGAGAGTGAGTCCCCAAAGTTCTTTGTCGAAATGGCCTTATTGAATGAGTTGGGGCTTTTATTTGGGCAGGATCTGGAAGATCTAGCCGCCTCTCAATCCACAAAGTAGGGCGCCCCTTTTATTTTCACAGAGGGCTATAATTTTGTAAAGGTTGCTTTAAAGGACTTCAGTCAGTTTAATCTATTTCTAAACTTAAAGCTTCTTATTGAACAATCGCACAACCCCTTTCATACTCCCTGTTATTATTCCTTCCTCACTTCGCCGCCTGCAGATCTAAGTGATAGGGCTCTCATGCACTGGGATTATCTTTGTACAGCTTGAGCCACTCCACTGCAGCAGCTGACCGCTCCCCATCCCCGTCACCAAGCTTTAGTTCAGGAAGCAAATCGAAATAGCTGGAGACTGAGTGGCCTTGCCGAAAGACCCTTTTTTTCCTTTTATTCCTCCCATAAAATTTACAAAAATAACCTATTTTGGACAGCCAGCTACTAGCAAATCCCCTGCATCGTTGAATTAGAGACAGAGCACCACACTCTTGGTTAGCTTTCCGAAGGAAACCAAAGGGCTTTATTTTGACAAAGAATTTTTCTCCTTGATTTAGGCCGATTTGAGATCATAGACTGCGAGCATATGATCATCATCATTCGAGTTTGCAGCAAGGTATCTCCCATTTTTGCTAAATACAACATTTGCGATGGTTTTTCTGAGGTGGCCTTTGAACCTGAACTTGGTTTGTGCAGTAAGAGCATCCCATACACAGAGTAAGGGCTTATCACCCATCTAGCCTGTGGCTACTAAGTTTTAGTAAAGATCAAGACAGGTGATATCATCGTTATGCTAAACGTTGAAAAGCTGCTTATTTTACCTAATATTTAAGATGATTCCTACTCCAGCATGATGGTATACTGCGTTCCCCTCATTGTTGTACTTCAAATTATGGTGAGTATCATAGCATCTGTACCCGTACACATAGCTCATCTCCAGGCATTCATCAGGGGCTGTCTGCTTTATCGCCTTATAGTCCTTTGGCTCCATTGTCTTTATTTGCCCTTTCCATGCTGGCCTTGCTCCTGCCTAATCTCCTTAGAACTCATTTAGATCGAAGCCATCTTCCTCCTATTCCTAAGTAAGTACATCGACTCCCTCCTTCCTGGCAGAGGATTTGAAATCCTGCTGGCGCCTGGCAGCGAGGATGACTTCGGTGTGCTCATCGAACTAGTCCTCCATCTAGCCCTCCATTTCCCTGAGGGTGATGAAGCCCATGTTGTACATCCACCTCCTATAGAGAGAGTCCTTCAGGAGTATCTAATAAAACTATTCTTTAGATATCTTTCCGTTTCTACTGAAGTCCCACTTCTAAAACTTCTGGTTGTTTAATTTCGCGATCTAGTCTTGCTTCTCCTTTAGCTGCTCTTTTTAGCTTGCCTATAACTACCGTCCTGCCTCTCGTCCAGTCAATCTTCTCATCACAGCCTCCGAAGCGCACTTATCGCTTGAGGCTACAAACTCGTTGAATAAAACAGCCGTCCTTGTCAACAGCAGAAGTTATTCTTTCGAAATGTCGTCATCAGAGATCGACTTAGCGTAGATCTAAAAGATGATGTCAGCCTTCTTTTTAAGTGGACTTTGAACTAGTGAAGCTGCTCCACATATAAACTCATAGACATCAACTTGTTCCTTTCCCGCCATGTCCATCCAATTGAAAAACGCATTCGTCTCCTTTTTAGAGCATTTGTAAGCGTCAGCGAATTTTTAGGGATGGAAATAGCCATTGTCTTGGAGAATGTCGAATTTATCGTGCAAATAGTTCAGATGGACGTCTTTAAAGCCATCTTTGGAGTTCTAACTTAGGCAGCTATTTCCCATAATTAAAAATGAATATGTAACTGATTGAATAGGGATTGATGTGGACTGGGTTGACCAATAACATGATAATGATAAACAAGTAAAACATTATCTCAGCAGATTTAAATTACATCTATTATCTTCAAGTTCAAACTTTATAACTTTGATAGGATTTATTATAATATGGTTCATATTTTACTCCTTGTAAGCTTAGCTAGCACAGTAACCATCACGCCAGATGCTACACAGCCTGACACACCCGTCCTCAACTTTGATTTCTACGGGTTTCCTAATTTTGGCATAAGATCTAGTGGCACCAATTTGATTGAGGTGTATTCGTTCAGCAGCAAGAGTGTTGTGCTGAGTTAAACAGGGAAAACAAATCCCATTGGCCATGTGTCACCAGATGGGTCAAAAATTGCTTTCACCAAAAATAACACATAGCTAAGATTTTATGAGTTTAACCCTTCTAATTCTCAGTTCTAATATAAGCGCAGTATAATCAATGCAGTCAACATAAACGCTTTTTAATGCAGTCCTGATTTTGGATCAGTAGCCATTGCTGGCACAAATCTCGGCATGATTTATTATAAGCTGTCTAACAATGTCTATTCAGTAATTACAAGTCTTTCGGCTTGCTCAAACTCAGCAGTTAGTATCATGGCATACTCAGTATTTACTGAAAAGACTGCGTACAAGTGTGGCTCTTATGTTATGCTCATTACAAAAACGTCCAATACAACATACACTAAACATACAAATAATTATCGGGCATCAACTACTGTTCGGCTAAAATTCATAGGAACTTCAGCGCGGCTTTTTAATGTGTGGCCTACAAAAGTAATTTACTTTGATTTGTAAACAAACGTTTTCGTGATTTTGTTACAAAAAGACTTTTCAGCATCCTTCACTGACGGGGATATTTCTTAAAACCACTTTGTCTTAACAAATGGGACAGCTTTTTCAATTTTCCATAGTAATGGTACCTATATCATCGAGCAAAGTCTCCCGAGCTCCAAAATCAACATCGTTGGAAATTAAATCATTATTAAGACCACCTCAGGAATAGCTAAATTTTATAATGCTGATCTTACTGCAACTCCACCTCCTCCTCCTCCGCCTCCTTCAACTCCCGTTACATGTCCAATAACCTATACGTTATCGAATTCGAATACTTGTGTTAGATGTATGTTTGATGTACAACTAAACACTTGTGTAACAAGCTGTCAGCAGGGATACTTTTAGAACAGTTCTATGATATGTGAGGCGTGCATGCCTATCTGCTAAATCTGCAGCAACAAGATGAGTTGTATCTTCTGCAAATAGAACTACAGTTAAGGACCAAACTGTGTATAAGAGTGTACTATATAAGGTAACTATAAAGATTAAGATTTAAAAGCTTGTCAGCCTTGCAGTAAATTAATATACGAGTAATAAAAACTTTGTCTTGAGATGTGCTTGTCGGGCACCTATGTGACCACTGACAGCTACTGCCGCAAATGCATAGGCGATTGTATCTTTTGCGATTCAGCCGTTCTCTGTCTCAAGTGCCAATTCGGAGTTATTATACAATAGGCAAATTGTGTCAAGTAATGCACTTCCGGGTTTTTTAACTTTTAGAACGAATATTGTAAAGCATGCAATGAAGGATGCAAGGCTTGCACGAGCGGATCGTGCTTAAGCTGTGAAACAGGCATGTTGTTAAAAGGAGATTGTAGGTAGATATGTCCTGAAGGGTACTTCAGCAATCGAGGAGTGTGTTACTCCAAGGAGGAAGACGCTATAAGAATCTCTGTGAGTCAGAAAGGATTTGAAAGTGCTTACATATCTAAAGAAATCATACTTACAGCATCAGGTGATCTGACATAAAGAGACATAAGGAATTACTATGATGTAGGGTCAAGTGATCCATACGTGCTTTCATAGCTTAGTTCCAGAGAGTTTAGATTAGTCTGGACATGTAAGCTTAGGACCGATAGCTGGGTTCGCTTCCGTTCGCTCATATATTAGAATAACATGACTTAGGGAGGGTTACTAATTCACCGATCTTCAGCCATAAACCCAATTTATGTGTAGTTCGCCTGCCTGAGCGAGCAGTTTAAGTCGATCGGCATCTTATTCGATCAACTTTCCTTATGGAATTAAAAGATTTACAGTATCCCCTATGAGGCAAGATTTATAGCCATATATATACTTCCTTTGCAATTCATGTTACCCTTTAAATTCTTAGAAAATTCCAACTCAACCATCTCTCAGCCTCTCGCCCAGGTTCTCAATCTATTCTCAGTTGGTATCTTCTATGATCATAGGTGCTGGCAGGGAATTTGTAATAAAGGCACTCAACAAAATAAAAGAAATTTGGGCGGCCTGCTCAGGGACAATACACTCAGAGTAGCTAACTTCGCTTTAGTTTTGGGTGTGTAGTTAATTCTGGGAGCCTTGGTATTTTTTTTATTGAGGATGAAGGAACCAAGCGTGAAGGTTTTGAGTCTCAGTTGGTAATTTTCGGATCGAGTTCACGACTTAACATTCCTCCTTCTGCTTTCAGACGCAATATCATGCAATCATCTCAATTACAAATTCTTAATTTTAATAGGGTTTTTAGTGTATATCCTGCTGTATAAACTCTATAGGTATTATGAGAGTTAAGGCGTTATCCACTAGCAAGTATAGTCTCACAAATTCAATTAGCTCTTCTATAAATTTTCACTTTTACTTGTTAAATACAGGTATTAGCCTAATTATAAACACTTCTACCTCTCGCTCTTCAGACCCTAAAATTTCAGCCTTGTCCTCTTCTTTGTCAAAGTTTTTCTCATATTAGTCTGTAACTTGTTTTCGAATTATCCAATGGCAATATACATTTCACTATCAGCCTCGCTAATAACTCTAATTGTATTGATTGAAAAGATAAATCCTTTTAGGACTCTGCTGAGCAAGTACCTCTGCTTGATTTCAAATTCCTGCACATTAGTTGCCTTGCTTTGCCTTACCATCTCAATAGATCTCTCAAAACGCATAGCAAGTATAAATATTTAAGGACATTTCTTTTGGGTGGGAGTAATTGGCTCTGTATTTCTTTTGATAGCAATGATAGGCGAGTCGATTGACATCATGTTTCAATTTAAACTTGTCTCTTCTTAAGATCATAGAAAGTACGTTGTTAATTCTATGAAGAGTTGGTACATTTAATACATAGCCTGCCATTCAAAGTAGGACGCCAGGTTCATCGACAAACTAATAATTTAAGGAAATCTTAATTAAGCCAATATCGATGAGCTGCCAGCCTGCTCCTTTGAATCTGGTTTTATTTAAATCAAATAGAAGGGAGTCTTTATTAACAAAGCTAAAACAATCAAATTTAATTCCAAAGCCACATTTATATAAGCCAAGAACTTTAAAGTTAACGAAGGAATTACTTACAAATTAGAAGATTAGAAAGCAGATTAATTTAGAAAGAAGCTCTCTAAATTCATACCCGGTGCAGTCAAAAAGATAATACTCTTCAGCAAGATATAACAAAAATCTCACTCTTTCAAGGAAGTAGTTTAAATTGATGAGCCCGTATAATGTAGAATTGAGGCTTCTTAATTCCAAAGGCACCTAAAATATATTCCATCGTTCTTACTAAGTTACATATCTTGAATTTAATAATGTATTGTCTTAATCACAAATTTGCTTATACAAATTTTTGCTTGTAGGAAAACTGTTTGGAAGCGCTTTGTCCTAATTGCATCTAACATCATTGCAGATTTCACAATGATAGGATTAAAACCTATAAACAGGCAACGGACTTGGCTCTTCAAAATATTTAAAGCATTCTAAATAGATGTGGCTATCGAGAGAAAAAATAAAAAAAAAACTGCAAGTCAATTAGATTCGAAATTTTAAATAAATTCAGAAAAACTAAGTCTGAATTTTTGAATGAGATTTGCTAACTGATTAATTAATTAGAAGAAAAGATTTAATAAAAATTACTGCACTTGTAAAAAGAATATTCTTAAATCTAGATCGATTCAAACTTTTAGGATCTTTTACTGCTAAGACGCAATATTTAAATTGAACCAGCCTACATTCACATAAGAAATGCCCTTTCACTCGACTTTGATTTTCATCACTAACAGAATTTTCAACCATCCAGTACAATTCAATTTAATTAACAGAGATTTAGAGATTTTAAAAGTAAGGTAATTCGCTAGTTGAAGTAAACGTTTCCCAACTTTGAAATTGAAAAATCAAGAAAAAAATAATTAGACACAGGTTTCAAAATTTTAATTGAAAAGCGAAAAGATCAAAAATTTCTCAATGGTAAAGTCAACCCATTTGCTTATATCCTTAAGCCTTTAAGTAAAATAATTTCTGTGTATACTCTCTTTACTAAAGGCCCTTGGAAATAATTCTAAATCAAGTCAGATTATCTTATTCCGTAATGCCACAAATCTTTCAACTTTGATAACTCAATACTAATAGTCGGTGGTAGAATTTAATAGCAATATTCGAATTCGGTTTTGCAGCTGGCTCTACCGGATTTATAATTGAAGCTAATTGGACAAATAATAATGCCCAGATCGAACTTTGGCTCGTGCATAAATAATAAACAAATTTACATAGTGGGAGGGAGGAATTTTTCAAGCTAATTGAATTAGTGCGAAAAGCTATAAATTATTCAAGGTAAAGCTTAAAGCTGCTCTCTTAATCCGCTCAACAATAAAGTTAGAGATAGCACAGCAGCCTTGTTCAATCTTGGCCTTGTAAGCTTAGGAGGAGCAGCTCGAAATCAAATTGCCCAAACTATTTAAGTCATGCTCACTCATCAAGACTTTTGGATTTAAATTAAGCCGAAGATAGATAGGAAGCTGGATAAGTTCTAATTTGGTTTCATGATGACCGGAGCGTGGATTTCCCCTGTTGATTTACTTTTACTTGGCGGTTATACATATTGTAAATCAGGAACAAAGCCATTGAATTAATGTGTGATATTAAGTGAAACTATTAGTCCAAGTAAAAGCTTGATAATAAGAAAAGTATAATTCAAGGTGCCCAATTTAAAGGGTGGTTAATATAATACGAACATCTTTGGATAATTAAGAGAGAGGGTTGCGGTGTAAATATAGAGCGGGAAAATACTGAGCATAAAAAGGGAAGGTGTTGCTCTTTTAGAAGGATGACTCAATCATGAACAAATTAACAATAAAAATTATATTATATAATGGAATTTTTGCATTCCACTAAAAAAAAACTAAAATATTTTGACCTTTTCGGAAGTAGTGTCAATTTTAATATAAATGGTGAATAATACCAAAGAACCTACCTAGGCCTGTGCGGTACACTCCTCATAATAATCAGCTTTTTTTCAGTATTTTCTAGCAATGTGGTGGGATTCTTTAAGCTATAATACCTATCGCATAACACTTATTACACTATAGATATTAATCATAATTTTAGCTTTGATCAAAGCAATTTTAAATTCGCTATAAGCCTTACCAACTACAACTTATAGAGTGATGACTTGTTCGAATTTTACATCCAAGAGAATCATCGATTCTAAAATGGTACTTCAACTGTGTTTCCTTATATCAAATTAGAGAAGTGCTAACTCGAATCTTGGATTGTTTATGGTTAGGATTTCAGAAATTACTATAATGCTAATGGACTTAACAACTATTTATGTTCGCCTAAAAATTTTTCATTTGAGTTAAAAGGTCAGTTCGGATCACCGGCCTTCAAATACTTAAAGATAGCAATTTTGCCTTGTTCAAGGCCAGAATGCTAAAACAATATTTTATAATTTGTGAAAGCCAACAGATATGTTTAATACAATATTGTGTATCTAAACAGAGGTGTAAACTATTCGAACACTTATTAGCCTTTCGTTAATTATCCAGATAAATCATTCTATCGATTCATTCCTTACAATACGCTCCTATCAATAGATCAATACGTTATCCCTCAGAATGTTAGTACAGATATTAGCCTTTTTCCTTTTTAAAATGTTATCAATAATATTAGCTATGATTTTTCTAAAGATTCCTATACCACTACAGTGCCATATACTTCAAAAAACACTTAATTTTTTAGGCACTTTATTAGGATTTCCCCTAAGTAACTTAGAATCGAGAGGACTGTCTAAAAATTTGATGAATTCTTATCCTTTTTAGGAGGCATTTTTAGTATTTTGCAAATTATAGGATTTATTTTACTAACACCTTATGCATAATTCAAAGCCAAGCTAAAAATTTTTAACTAGAGCTTCTTCTTGACACTATATAATTCTAATGTTTAATAAATTTAAAACTAAAATAAAATAGATATCAATCCGAATTTTATTAAATTCTTGTTTTACCGTGTCTTTAGCTGGCTTAATTGCTTCGACCAGAAGGAGGATTTTTTGAATATTTGTTCATACAAAATCTGCTAAACAAAGGCTTAGTAGAAATTAGATATCGTTCAAATTACATCCAAGATTAATTATCTGACCAAATCTGTTTAATTTTTGTTGAGCAATCAATAAAAGTAAATTCTCTAAAAATTGAAATTAACTGCAGTCTATCTATATGATAATTAATAAGAAAACCAGGGAAAAAGGCCTCTTAAATAATTGCTCTAAGATTTCAAACAAAGGGACAGAAATAAGTTCAAGAAACTTACTAAAGTCTTCAATAAAAATTATCAAATTGATTAAACGTCAATGGAAATTTAGCATGGATGAAATATGCATGTTTATCATGACAAATAAAATCAATTTATTTTCATAATTTATGTTAGATGATACTTGCTACGACTAGATTTAATTACTAAGGCAGGCTGAATAACAATATAAGAACAATCAAATTAATCTTTCATAGGATAAGTATCAAACTATTTTGCAACATAACAAAACATGTCTACCTGCTAGACTTGGGCTTCTGAGATTATTAATAGCCCAACATAAATTCACATAAGCAAGATAACTAAACGATCAAAATTGCAATTTATTTCCTTAAAATATGGATTTCTTGCATTTTAAAGCTTTATTAGAAGTCAAAGAAGGGAGGCTTAAATCTGCATAATAATTATTCAAAAAGATTTTGAAAATTGATTAAAACAAAATCTAGAGTCTAAATTAGTATGCAATGCTGTTACAAAAGCTCGGTAGAATTGTATAAAGTTAGAATTTCTTAAAAAAATCCAATAACATCTAACCTAAGAATGTTGTGACTCTAATAAATTTGGCGAAAACTCTAAAGAAGTAATAAAAATATGACTAAGCTTTGAGTTTTTGCATTAAAGCCAAATAATTATAGCCTGATAATTTGAATATAAATCAACTCCTTGGAAATATTTATACAAAATTGAAAAGATATAAGTAGGCTTAGAATACATTTTAATAAGCAATTTAATTTAATAAAAGGGATTTCAGATCTTACTCAAAGCTTATTTCATTATTAATTTAATAGGCAAGATTAGATCAAGCCTAAATTATGTTAAAGACTGCTAGTAAATAGTTTAAATAGAACTAATATTTTAAAGGCAACTTAGGAGTGCTTTACCTTATACAAAATGATTTTAAAAAGGCATAATAATCATTCAAATAATCTTTGAGCCTAAAATAAAATCCAATATTTTTATTTGATTTTGCATTTTTATTATTATAACAAAATCGAGTTATTTAATCGCTTGACCACTTAAAAATAGGTATTAAGTTAATTTCAATAAATAATGCGAAATAAGTGAAGAAAAAGTATTGCATTAAAGGGACTAAGTACAAACTTATTAAATCAATCAGTGAGGTTTCAAACATGCTTCTAAAGATTAAGGTAATAGCGACGACTTACAAAGATCTAAAAACCGAAGAGCTTTACAAAAATATTTAATAATTGACACAATTAACTCTTCTTTTGGCTAAAAAGACTTAGTTCATGGACATTTAGAAAATTTAATTAAAAATCGAAAATATTAGGAAATTCAGCTTATTACAAATTTAAAAATACTAACCATTGGGCTAAAATTTTTAAAAATTTAATTCAGACTTCTAATCTTTTCTGAATAACATTAGTTAAATAAGATGTGTCGATTATGCAAAAAATTTATGTTGGATGCTCTGCACATCTATTTAAAGCTATAGAAGTATGGGAATTGGGCTAGTAACCCCTGCCAACACTTTAAATTCTAAAATAGGAAAAATAGTAAACATGATTTCAAAATTGTTTTCTTTTGTCAGAAATGTTCCTTATGCTGGAAAATTATGCGGAATCATATCTGATGTGGGCTAAATAATAAGCCGAGCGGATAAAGACCAAGTAATAAAGAAAATAAATGCTGTGCTAAGCTCGCTATATGATCCACTAAAAGCTGTAGAGTAAGTCCATAGAGCAGTAGAACTTTTAATAAATAACAAAGCATTTTATTAATTAATATCTCATCCATAATAAGGAACGATTATCTAGAAAGCCAATCAATTTATTTCTAAAGTTAAAGGTAAAGGTATGCAACTGATAACATCCGTCGAATATCTTAAATAATAATTAGCCCAGACTCATTGCGTTATGATCTTTACAGGACTTCTTCAACTCTAAAATGGTACAAATAACCCTTTAATAAAAAGTAGTCATAATTTTCTAAGCAATACTTTAAAAAAATCTAAAACTACTGCTTTCGATATGTAATCAAATTCTATAAATAAGGAAATTGCCCCTTCAATAAATAAACAAAAATGTAAGTGTATGATGATATGACTGTTAAATATTTTTAGATTTTATTTCATTTTCGTAACATGATGTCAAACACCTTTCTATGCTTCTAAAATACTTATTTTAGGCTAATGATTTTTTTAAATAACTAGTTTATTTTTAAATTTTTGAACTTTTAGACCACTCTTTTGATATTTTTGGCCTTAGGGTTTTTAAAAGAAAAATATTTCATTGTACGTTTCGCTTTACTTGCAGCCAGCCATTGAATCAAAAATTTGTATTCAAGATTTCCGTTAAAAGCTCCTGACCCCCAATTCCCAGTCGAAATAGATTTAACTCCCCCATCAATTTGGTTAATATTAAAACCTACAAAAGCCTTGTTAAGTTACCTCATGAGATTTTTAATGCAGAATTATGAAGCCGCGAAGAACGGCATGGCATCAATAGCTGAAATCCAGCTATTTCTTACTCTAATAAATTTATTCTTTTAAATCTATAAATTAATTTTTTACCTATCATCTTTAAATTATCCAACAAATTTATAGCTTTCTAAGTAGCCACTATAGGTGAAATATCTCTAAGAGCCAATCATTAAAATAGATTAATGATCTCGCATAAACTTGTGGAAGAGGATAGCTGGAATTAATTAGGGGCTATTTATGAAAATTATATCTTACTGAGTGTAAGTTTAAGTCAAAAAGAATCCACCGATAGATTTATTAGCAAAATCGATTTGGATGTCATATTTTTAATCTTAAATAAATCCTTTTTATTGAAAAATAACTTATGATAGTGGGTCTTAAGAATTTTACCACTATTAGACTGTAGTCTTGTTTGCAATTCTACAGTAGATGATGTGATCTTCTACGAATTAATTCGAACCTTAATTAATTCTTTTATTAGCTATTCTAAAATAGTTCAAAATTGTTTTTATTATCTAATTTTGTCTTCTTGATAAATAACAAAAATTAATAAAAACCGGTAATTTCTAATGATCAGGTTGCTTTAAAACAGTGCCAAAAAACATATTAGCTACTAAGCAAAGTGCCTGCAATTTTGAAAGGTAGGTATAACTCATATTTTAAGATTACAATTAGTAAGAGATTTAAATAGCATCATGAAAAAGCTCCTATATTTTAAGAGCAATTTTAGCAGCAAAATGAATTATCTATACCAACTCTTTTTAATCTTAGATGCCGTTAAGTAGAGTCTATTTAGTCCATTTATATTATTTGTTTATTTTTAACATAATGCTAATACAGTCTTAAAGACTATTTTATTTTGTGAGAATGGCTAAGAGTGTTTTTAAATCTTACCATTGCTATAAATTATGAGGAAGTTTAATCTTGTTCTCTAATTTTTACATTAATATTAAAATAATTAATAAGTTCACATTTTGCTTAAAGTAACATTTCTGAGGGAATCCAAAAGTCGAGTGGATGGCTTTTTTTTAAGATCTTTTAATATTTACTCTCTCTTTTCTCGAAGTTGTTACCATTAAATCTTAAATTCATTTATTTATTAATTATAATCCTATTTATTTTAAACACTCTATACATTATTGACATTGATTATTTAATTTTATTAAGGCTATTAAAAAATTTAAGTTGATTAAAGGTAGGGATTCTTGCTTAACCCACTAGGGGATCGGCTTAGCGAAGGTTTAAATATTAAAGGAATAGTTTTTTAAACTAGGATAGGCTTATTGAAACTGAAATAATTTTGATTTTAATCACATGAATTTTTTTATTTAATATGGTTAGATTATTATTTAGCGAGATAAAATGCATTTGTTATTTTAGGCTTACTTTATGATTTTATGAGAACTGGTTATTTGGAAATATGAAGTGATTATTTTTAAAAAGTTTTACCAATTATATTTGTTGTTTATAAATTCTGTTTCGAATTTAAATAAACCCTTCCTTTAACGTTTGATGGTGGTCTTAAATTAGGTTGCTTCGGGGGAAGTTTAAAATTTTATATTCTTTGACGCTAAGATTATTTTGATTATCTGAATGTTAAGTTATCACAAAATTTTGAATTTCGCTTCAATTCCTAAACATTCGAAGATTACAAGTGCTAACTTAGCAAAGAAGGATTGGTATGCCTTTTTTTTGATTAAATATGTATTTACTTTAGATAATCTTATCTAAGATCTATTTATAATGTTGAATTCTTATAACCAGAATGATTTGAAAATGGTCGAGCTCGGAATGGAAGTTACAAATCTGGAACTTTCAGTTAATTTTGAAATTACATATATATATTTTGTAATAGAAATTTTAAAGAATAAATCACAATAAAAAACGAAATAAGTCTTTTGAAATTCGAGTGACAACCAAAAAATCCTTTCTATTGTAACTAAAAAACTATTAATTATCAAAAACATAAATTATATGGCTAAACAAAACATGAAATTCTGAATTTGATCAATTATCGCTCTGCAATCCAATGACTTTAAAAATTAAGGTGTAATAGTTAACCAAAGATAGAGTGGTACAACAAATTAATTTAGTAAAAACAACAATATTATTGAGCTGTTTAGTTAGGTGTTAGTCGAATAAAAATATTCATTGATGCTGACTTCATTGGCATGACTGAACTTTGATAAGAATAAAAATAATTGACTTATAGTTGACATGAAAAATTATCAAGAGCTTCTTCTTTTCCTTGTTTGGCCTGAAGGGGTTGGGGTTGGGGTTGGGGTTGGGGTTGGGGTTGGGGGTGGGGTGGGGGGTGAGGTTGGGGTGGCGTCTGAGGTCGGGGGCGCGGATCGGGTTGGGTAAGGGGTTGGGGTCGTGGTGCGGGGCGGGATAGAGAGTTGGT